>JAYMFT010080737.1:0-28646 GCA_038088735.1 Panulirus argus | reverse complement strand
TTCAAGAGACATGTTTTTCACTTTCTCAAAAATTTGTAAATACTTTCCCTGTCTGTTTTTCCCAATTTCTTAACTCTCTATATTTCAATTAGGGCCCAGCCTTAATGTGGACTTTTGTCCGTGACTGGAGCAAAAAAAAAAAATAAATAAATAAATAAAGTGAAGTATTCCTCTACAATGTAGGTAGCACATTCAAATCAATGAAAATTCTTTTAAAGAATGCACACTTCCAAACTGTAAGCAAATATTACAAAAGAAATGAGTAGCTCCTTAATGGATCCAATATTCTAAATTACTTTTGATTATAGGACATTTCTGTAATTACATAAATATGATGTGAACAACTTGTACATGAATATTTATGCATTTGGATATGTTTGAAGGTATTGCAGTCCTGAAAGTGATGTATGGAAGTGAGTCTTGGGCCCTAAATGCAAAAGAAAATGAAAGGGGTGTATATGTTGAAAATAGAATGCTCTACACTGTATGTGGTGCAAGAGTATCTGATTATATACAGAATGACAGTGCAAGAGGGGTTAACTAGTCACACATTATAGTATACAACTAACTGTAACATCCACACATTGTATTTATTTCCTTTCCTGAACATTGAAGAAAAACTTTTTATCCTTTGGATGTGAGGAAATGACTAAGGAAGTGTGGAAGAAATCCTTTCAGTGTACCTTAGTGAGATAAATGGGATAGAGCAGAGAAGTACAGAATGTAAAGTGAATGGATGAAGGGAGTATGTAACAGAAATGACAACATAGAGAATATAATGTGCAAAGCAAATACTGTCATATAGTATAAAAAGTACATCATTTCTAAAAATATTAGCTATCTTACCTCCATCAAAGCCTGATATCCACCACTCATTGATGGGTCCCATTTCTTTAGTAGGAACTCCACCCTCAACAGTTGGGTTTTCTTCATATATAGGCTTAACATATCCCGAGAAGTACAAAAGAACATTGCGCTCTATCAAACCTCCGTCAAATGGACAGAGATGACCTTCTTTGTCATATACACTGTCAAAATAACAAAACATATTAGCTACTATAAAAAATGTCAACCAAGCAATCAATAACACCTACTTTTCTTTATACATCAACCATTAAACCTTAATACTTTTTTGTGAACTGTGCACTGTTTATCCTTTCTTTTATCAAATTTTAGTTACTCTATTATTTTTCTAATATCTAAATTAACTTATTTCACAACATCAAATTTAAAATAATGGTATCTGATGGCTTTTCATTACAACATATGAATCTTGAACTTACTTGAATTCAGTTATTTTTTCTTGTGGTCTTTCATCATATTCATTGATAAATTCTTCCTCTCCAGTGAAGAGAGAGAGTTTGGGGTCTGTGAGTGCAATAAACTCTTCCACTGCCCCCTCAGGATGCCCAGGGAAAAGGGCAAGGTCAGGATCATCTAGGCGTTGATGACACACTTGACAGCGACTCACTAAACCACTAGTGACTTTAACAGGAAAGCTGTCACTGAAAAATCAAATAGGCATTTTACATTTCTGACCATCATAGTTTATCACAATTTTCTTTTCTAATCATGTATACTTATCACAATTCTTGTAATTTTAAGTATGAACTACTCATGGTCTTAAATGTAATTCTCTAAAGCCAGTCCAAAATAAAACTTTTAGCATTCATATTACTCACTCAGTCCAAGTCATGCCTTTTTTCAAACATTTAATGCATACAGACTCACATCTAAATATAATATCCTCAAACTCATTGCCATAAGACACATCTGAACAAAATCATTTTCATCTAAGTCTAAGTAAAAAGTGCCGCATGTGCACAACCTGCACGTATCTGTGTAGACAAAATCTCACAAAATGTATTACAAACAAATTTCACAAGTAAATCACCCTACAGTAAAAGAAAGATGCACATGTGGATATTTTTTTTTCATATTTGCTTGCAGTTTCTGGCATTAGTGAGGTAGTGCAAGGAAGGCAACTGCAACACCATGCCAGACAGTTTGCTTTTAAAATCCCGTAAAGTAAAAGTACAGTTGTCTTGCAATCATCCTTGGCCATGCCAGAGACATATCTACTGAAAAAGGAACTAACTGTAGACTCCATCATCATAAGTCTGTTGTTTATTTGTAAAGGTACAAACATTGTCAAGTTACTTATCAACACTTCTTAGATTGTCTATCATCTCAGTTCAGATTACCATTTTATGGAAAATATGTATATAGTGCAGAAACAAATGTACAAAATTAATGTGAACAAAATATATGTGTGCTAAATCCTATCTTCTAAGAACAAATAGACCATTCCTAACCTCTGAGATTTTTTATCCTCATTATCTTTGTGAATAATACAATTTTTCTGCCTTTTCTCACTTGGTTCACTTGTTTCTTCTTCCTCTTTTTCTACTTCAGCTCCATTTGGCTCTTCACACCTACGCTTGCTGTTTAGAGGGGAGAACATATCAGCCACGGACCTCTGGAAACCTCCCCCATTCCTAGAACTCCGTCCTCGACGTTGGGTCCCTCCTAAAAATGATGTACAATGAAAAAAGTGATCCACACGAACATATCAAATCAAGCTGTGAACAAAAGCTTAGATCTAAGATTTCATAAAAATATATTTCATGATAGTGAGAGCATTATCTCAATGACGAAAGGTTTTCATAAATTTTCAGTGATACATTTAACAAGAAGGCTTTAGCACTTGTAATAAAAAAAGGTTAACTGTCACAATGGTGAAGTATTACTGTAATCTGTTTAACTACAATGTCCTCATGCATTCATCTACTACACAACAGCACCTCAATTTCCATACCTCCACTATAACATTATGATTTACAAGTGACTCACACTAAAGGGATAAACACAATCCTAATGGAATTCTGAATTTCTCAAGAGACAGGCAGTATCATTGGTAGCAGTACAGGCTCATCAAAGAACTTCAAAATCCAAAGTAGTCCACAGCTCCCTGCTATTGGAAGCAGTACAGCCTTGGGCAGTAGTTGCATCAGAGGTATGTCCTGGGTAACACCATGACTCTTGTCTTAGCAATCATGAATGAAAAATATACATAAATACAGATATAAATCAAGAGAGTGTGCTGAAATGGTTTGGACATACGAGGAGGATGAGTGTGTAGAGATTGACAAAGAGGATATATGTGTCAGAAGTGGATGGAATAAGGAGGATGAGGAGACCAAATTGGAGATGGAAGGATGTAGAGAAATAGATTCTGAGCAAGAGGGGTCTGAAAATGCAGAAGGGTGAAAGGCGTGTACAGGATAGAGTGAACTGGAACGACACGATATACTGGGGTCAACTCACTGTAAATGGACTGAAAAAGGGCATGTGAAAAGTCTGGAGTAAACCATGGAAAGGTCTGAGGGACCTGGAGGTGGATAGGAAGCTGTGGTTTCGGCACATTACACATAACTGCTCAAGAATGGATGTGAGCAGATGTGGCCAGTTTTTTTCTGTTCCTGGTGGTGCCTTACAATGCAGGAAATGGAGATCAAGCCTCTGAAAACACTGTTAGAGTTGCTGTCTTCGACTGGCCTGTTAAGGGTGAGGCACTTAAAGCTAAGAAACGGCACTAGAGTTCACTAGTTATAGAGACTTCTACTGTGCCCACCCCCTTGAGAAAGTTCCCAAAGAGAATGGGTAGTAGAGATATACATAACTTGACAGATATCAGTCATACAGAACACTTTAACACAATGAACAAAATCTGAGGAAAAGAATGAATGAACCATGACACTGTATGCACATGATCCATCCAATAAACATAGTAATAATTCTGGAAATAATAAAAGAAATATTGAACATTTGTGAATTTCATACCAATGGCCTGTCTTTTTTTTGGCATGGATGGAGTTGTAACATCTTCCATGTTTATTTCCTCAGCCTCCAGCACTTCCACATTTCCCTCCATCTCCCTTGATTCCTCTGGTGATATTCTGTTTGTTTTGTTGCTCTTTTCTTCATGACTCCTAATTTCAGTGACAGCTTTGGTGATGTTACTATTACCACCATTCTGGTCATTTTCCTTATTAGCAAACTTGGAAAGCTTGTCTTTCAAAGATTCAGAACCATTCTTCAACTTCCCGAGGTCAGTGCTTTTCTCATTCTTTGTAGTTGCCAAACTTAAGGAAGACTCCAGGAGTTTCTCCAGTTTATTGAAGAATCCTTTCTGTTAATACATATATAAATAAATATCTAAGATGTACAAAAGTCTGAAATACATCATCCAAACATAGAAATAGGAGAAACACAAGATACTGCATAGCAGAAATGAGAATGCTCCTATAAAGATAGAATATATATGAAAAACAGTAGAAAATATTAAATTTAAAGTCTGGAGGCAAAATTACATGAGGAGGCATATAATACACCAAGGATCAGTTTTAACCCTCTAACACAGGTACTGCCTCTGTGGTTCATCCCTATGCACAAAAAATATAATCAATTTCTTCCTTACAGAATATCATAACATATCAAATAAAATTCACCTAAAACAAGGATACTTTCAGAAATAGCACTGTATTCACAATATGATGGCATCAGCTTAATCCCTAATTACAGGCAAAATTGCAAATTATTTTTTTTGATACCCCATCAAAATGGCACCACCACCTAAATACTTTACTTCTATACTTTGAGGCTAAACAAATGACTCCTGAATACATATACATAAAAAAAACAAGAAGAAGACTATTTGGAGAAAAACATCCATCACAAATCATATACTGTACTAGTGTAGCATAACTTCTAATGTCAGTTTGTTTAAAAACCATTAGTTTTATAGAAGTTAATTCCTAACAGCTTCCTAACCTCAGTAATGCTTCCTGCACTGAGATCTTCCTCCAAATGTGTTATAGACTTTTGATCTGATTCCATTAGAGAGCAGTTTAACAGTAACCGCAACCGTTTAACATAGCCCTTCTGAGTGACTTCTTCCTCCTCATATTCTCCCTTCAGCTCAACAATTCTGAAATACAATTGTCAACATTAGCTGGAGTGATTATATCAAAACAAAGGAATAACATTTACTTTACTTTTCACCCATTAACTCCTTCCTCACTTAGGTTTCCTTTCCAATCCTGTGAATATCAGTTTTTTTATGTACTTAACCTTACAATTTCAGAAGATATTCATCTAAGAATAAAAAAAAAAAAATTACCTCAAAAGTATCTTTCATCCACTATCATCACAATGATATTGTGTAGGGTTTTGTTGATTTCAGACTAAGTGGCACCTCCTAAGAACTTGTCAACTTTTTAAGGAAGACTCAAGTCATGCTAGTGTACATAATCATTGAAATTTTACTTTTGTGCAGAATACTCATTAACTGGAAGTGTAGACACAACAAAAGTATATACAGAGAACAATTTAATGTACAGGTGTTCAAGAACCAGCATTCAGTATCAACCTAAACATAACTAGCTTTTAAGGGAGCATGGCAGCTTTACAAACTTTCACAGCACTTGTCTACATAAGCACTAATTCATTATTTGCTTTAAATATTGACTAACTGTGTTCTGCAATATTAGTATAAAGTTTAGATAATACAAAACAGCTGTGGAGCACGATATAGAGCACTAATGTCAACTGAACAATATCTGGTAAGGCAAGAAAAGGTTGTGCATATCATGGAAAACATGGGGTAAATCAAAAGTACATAATACACTTACAAAATATCAACAGAATGTATACAAGTCTCATCCAACCTCACCTATCAGGTAATGAGATTAAAAATATAGGTACATTAATCCTTCAGCTATACTAAGTTCTGGCTAAGGGTGTGGGAACTGGGACATGTGGATGCTGAATTCCTTCATAGGACATGTTGCCCTGTAAGCATGAGGGAAGGGAGAATTAAAGTGTGCAGTTTGGGAAGATGTAGACACTTTTGCCAAAATTTCTCAAATTCTGCTTACATGTGTATTACTTACTTTAATATTAAATAAACCGACGATAATAACTCCTAGCTCAACAGCTTATTTCATATTAATCAATAAAATACAATGTTCTAAATAATGCTCAACTGCTTACAATCTTGTTTATAAACATAACATTAGCACTGCAGAAACAGTTAGTCAGTATTCTAAACTAATAACGATGCGGAGCTGTTCTAAACAACTGTCAGAACTAAAACTAATAAGCAATTTAACAAGAATAGTTTAATAGCGAGCTAAAGCTCTAAATATTGGACCCCAGTCCCACTCCTTAAATCTGACCCTTTCATTGCAAAACATTTTATATGAAATTAAGTGGCTCAGTCATTCAATAAAATCATGAAGTCAGTTTATTTGTATTCCGATAAGTTTCTGATACTTTATTTCCTGTCATCAGATAACACCATCGAAAAGCTTGATAAGGGAACAAAAGGATACCTCGGCGATACGTGGTTCCAAAGGACGACGACACATTGTTCCTTGGATCCATCTGTGATCTTTCAGAGGCCACAGTGACCTACCCACAAAACCATGTAGTGTTGGTGTAAATAGATAAAATGTTAGTCTAAGTTTTACTCCACACTGACCAGCCTATACCGATGATCTGTGGGACGACGTAAACAAACAACCCTACAGTCCCTAGTTCACCACAGCACACCAGGGGGAGCACTTTGGTCCTCTCCCGATTACCTTTTATTACCTCCGGTTAAATTTTGATCAGTTCACATCCAGACAACTGCTCAGTACTTGAATTTAAGACCTGAAGAAAGTCTTGTGGCCAAACAAGAAGCAGGGAAAAGCAATTTAGTTGGGCATTTTCGAGTTCTGCAGTTAAATTCAAAAGTATTTCTTCAAATCATTTCTTTATAATCACTTAACTTACTTCTTCCAGGTATCCTCCGGTATCGTGAATGATTCCGGTATGCCAGGCATGTCAGAAATCACACTAAAGATACTGAGAAATAATAAAATTTACGATCAATTAAACTCAAACTTTAGTCACATGCACTATCGACGGGCGAGGGCTTCCCGCCAATTGAGAGAATAAGATGAGAAACTTTCCTTCTCTCGTGAGGGTTGTCATTTCCGTCCTGCCACCTATAGACAAAAAGGCAAAAGGCTTGATTAAGAAACAAATTCTAGATTTCAAAAGATTTATAGAAAAAAAAGGCAATGATAATTCGACTAATCTGTCGATTCTTAAGCCAATGTGTTATGACCTGTATACGATCACTAATCTTAATATTCTTCTATTTGTATATTTTTACATCAACATGAGACACTAGTGCTCATCCTATAATAATATAATTATAGTAATAAGCTAATTAGAGGAACAAGATGGCTAATTCTTACAAGATACATGCTGGTCACATGGAGCTGAAAGACAACCATGCCACTTCTGCACGGTTTGATGATTTACTGGTGGATGGAAAAGTCCTACAATAACATTATAATGTTGTGAAATCAGTCACCTAGTTAATCATGATCTATTTCATCATCTATTTTTCTTATTTATACAACATTCAGTACTAGTTTAGGTACAGTTTGTACAAGCCAGTATTCCAGTTAGTATTGTCCCCTGGCCACATTATGGAGTTCAGTGACTTCAAACCACCATGTAAATAATATAGATTACTGCTTTCATTATAAATTATGGACAAATATATTCTTGTGTACTTATCCTGGAGTTTGAAAAGGAGCCATAGTTAGAAATGTAGGATGAATTCCAACCAATATGATGATTTCTAATAACATTCATCTCTTTCATTGTATAATAATATTACTAATATAAAAATAAGTACACTTAATCATAAAATCTAAAAAAAAAATGTTTTAAACTGTTAGGAAAGAGACTGATCAACAAAACCGTGTTGGACGGCAGGTCAGCTGGGAGTAGCGTGGGGCCAAGAGCAGACGACGTTTTACTGAACAGTCCTGTGCACTCGTCTTCACTAACCATATTACCTACTGAGCATTTGCATTATGCACTAATTACCGATGTTAAGCACAAAAGTTTCGAAGATTCTTGTCGGATGGTAAGTGGAGGTTCATGTTAAAGCAAGTGAAACCAATTTTCTTCTCGTGTCAAGAAACCGTGTGAATTATGTTATATATATTAAATTTGATAAAACTATTTTACGTTTCGTTGCCCAGGAACTACATTTATAGTTAATAAAATTCACATTCTTAATCGATAATGAGAGCATGATGTGGACACCACACCAACTTTTTTTTTTATGCGTGTATATGTTTATTTTACGTAATATCTGTGTACTAATTACAGCTTTTTTTATTCATTGTATCGCAGTACTTAAAAAATTATAGTGAAAATATCCCTTCTAACTGAAATAGGATAAACTCAGGCTTTTCTGTGAATCTCATTTTTTGCTCCTGCTTATGTAAGAAAGATTATACAAAACGTTGACAGGTTTAAGCGAAGTTATGGGCAGTGGTTTATTTCCTTGGTTAAATTTACACTTGGAGATTATCTGGGAAACTATTCAAATAGAGTTGTTTTGATCGTGACTAGACTCACATTTTTCCTTGACTTCCAAAGCCTGCTTTTTATTGTTGTTGAGAATTTTATTTTGAAAATCACTTTTCCTTTGACACTTGTTTTTGAAAAAACAAGGCGGGGTTAGGAAAATTGACTTTAAGCCAGATCCTTCCACTCATGTAGTGGAGATAATTCTAGAGAAAAAGAGGTAAGTGGATGGATCATATATGAATGTAGAACTGGCAGAAATCATTTACTTCAAAATTAGGAGAAATCTAACTGTAAAATGTAATTTATTTTATTTGTTGCAGTGGAAGAGTATTGTATTAAAAATGCAACACCTTAGTAGCATTATTGTTATTTCAATACTATTATAACTTTAAATCATGGAATGCTATGAAAATCTGGGAAAGTGTGTGACTAAATAATGTAGGTGAAACATGCTTAGAAATCAATAGAACCTATGGAAACCTCACTTAACTTCTTACAGCTATGTGAAATAGTATTAAAGACATACACAATAAATGGTAAAAAGATATATAGTCTGGTAAATCTTAGTGTAGCTCTGCAACACTAGTAGCTTTAGATGCTGAGCGAAATTTTTCTGCAAATTTCAGTGTTTAGAGAATACAATAGCAAAGAATTTCAGTATTGTTTTATTGAACAACCTCAAAGAAGGGAGTGGTAGTGAGGGTTATGTACATTAAGGAAAAGTAGGTTTTATGAAAGTAAAAGTTTGGTAGCGCATATGTAAAAATCAACAAAAAACTCACCTAAGAGCCAAAATGTTAAGTTACTCTGCTGGGGATTGCACAGCCACTCACTGTGTCATTTATCTGTTGAATCCAGCACCATCTGCAAGGAACTTAGACATGTTTGAAACTAGCTTATTTCAACTAGATTACTTTGTGCTTACATGCTCCTTTGTCGGCTTTTATTATAATAATAGTTCCTGTATTGCATATTTATATTAAAAACATTTGTGTTGCTTTATATATTTTGATATTCATTCACACACCTGTATTTTCTTTCAGGACAATTGTGACAACATTAGGCATTGGAGGATTTATAGTAGCAAAAGATACTATTGAAAAAGAACGACGAGAGTCCATGAAAGTTCGAGAACGCATGAGAAACGCTAATACAGGAGACTACGAAGTAAAAAGAAAATTTACAGGATAAGAAACAGCTCTTCATAACATAACCATTACATTTTGCTTGATATCATTTGGTCTCAGCACATAAGTCCAGACATAAACTTTTTAACATATACACTGAATAAACTTAGACTGTCAAGATGGCTGGCTTACCCGCCCTTAATGAGGATCAGATGAAATTAGTTCAGGACTTGGAGATTGAAATGATGTCTGATATGTACACAAGAATGACAAACTCATGTCATAAAAAGTGCATTCCAACAAAGTATAAAGACTCTGAAATTGGTAAAGGAGAGGCAGTATGTATTGACAGGTAAGACCATGATATTTTTATTTAAAATAAAATATTAAGATTTAATAACTCTGCATTAAACATTTATGAACTTTTTTTATTTATATAGAATAGAATATGATTAATATTTTACATGATATACCTTTTGCCCAGGTGATCTAGACTTAATGTACATAAATATTTAAAACTTAATCGCAATGCCTTTGTAAATGAAGGGATGGATTAGATTTAGGCACTTCATGAGTATCATAGTTTTATATGCCCTCAGTAAGCAAAGACAGATTTCATTATATAGTACAGGTTTTTATGTATGATGTCAAAAAAGCAGTTTCCTGCCTAAAAAAGACTGATTTAGGATGAATGAAGGAATCATTGATTCAGAAATAAAGTAATTAGTGTAACAAATGCAATTAATGTTCTGCAAATCGGTATTCACCAACTAAAACTAAATATTCTTCAGAAATTGATAAAATCAATAAAAAAATCAATGATTCTGTGTCTTGGACATCACCACATCTTTCTTTTGTAGTTCAATAATCATCACAAATTCAAGTTAACATTCTAGTGTTTTGCCACCTACTACTAGTCCACCTAATTGAAAACTTCTCTGCAGGTGTGTGGCAAAGTACTGGGAGATCCATGAGCGTGTTGGAAAGAAACTACAGAATATGTCCACCCAAGATGAAGAAACTTTGAAAAAGTTAGCTGCAGAACAGGGACTTATAAAATAACATAATTGTCATTGTTAATGTTTTTATATGATGCACATAATTATGAATTAAATGAATAAAGTGGAAGGTTTGTTTAATAAGAAGGTATATACAGTATGCAGTCAGAGTTTTGTTCAACTCCTTAACTCTTCACTAAAGTTTCCTTTCCAACCACGTGAATCTCGGTATAAAATGTATATAACCATACAGTTTCAAAAGATATTCATATAACAATGAAATAAATCAATTCATAAGTACATTGTGTCCACTACTTTCACCCTAATGGTGTGTTGACATCTTATAGGTTTTTTGGCACAATGTGCTAGATGTGGCATTAGACATGAGTGTCGAGTTGCCACTGTGCATGTTTTATCATTTATTGTACCTTAATGAAAAGATGATTACTGATTAATTGTATTTAAAAATTCTTTTCTTGTTTTTATGAATGTTACTCATTGATAATTTTTTCAAAACAATTACTCATTGATAATTTTTTCAAAACAAAATGATAAGTTTATGAAATTACCAGCCACACCATTCAGCTGTAGCATTGTCCAGATGAAGTGGGTGTTGGCAAAACTGCTTCCACTTTTGCTAGAAACACCCTCTGAATGCTAGGAGAGTCAGTGTCCAAAAAATTACTATTCACATGATCCAAAGACAGTTCACCATCAAGTACTTCAACTTCACCTGCCTGGTCCTCTCCATCTGACTAAAAGCCACCCTCTCTCATTCCTAGAGAACTGAAAATCAGCTTTCGCTGGCATGGATGAGTGATTTTGTAAAGAAATTATCGTGCACTGCCTCCTCAGCAACCACCCAGGCTCAGTGCACAGCCTCAAAATAGAGGCATGAAATTTAGTGAGTAAAATCTGTCTGGAAGGGTCACCTGGATAGCATTTACATCCATCTAGAGGAGTTAAAGGGTTAAATAATGCTGACCAGATTTTTGTTTAGCAGACTTTGTTAAGACTGATTCTCATGGACACCAGAAGAAATGTTGGTACGACTGTATAGGAATTGGCACTGACTGTTTAATAACTGTAAACACTGTTTTATTGTAACTTTCTCTTTGGATATCAGCATACTTTTTGTAGTGGCACGACTCAAAGGACACTTGTTAGGGCTCATCTTCTTAGACAAGGACAATTATCACTTAAAAATGGTTGTTGTTGTTGTTATGCTATCCCTTGGTGATTAAGCTTTCAAATTCAGCCATTGAAAATTTATGCAAGCCTACCTCAACCAATGATTGTCATAAAAATCACCCAACCATGATTCAGATTTATACTGAGCCCTATTCATTCTCCATCTGGACTCTACTTCACCAGTGCACTCCAGGTGAACTCTACATATCATATCATATGTCTAACTTAAAAATTACACCGCGTACTTATGCTGAAAAAGTTTTGGAGCAATAGAATTATGAAGTGACTGTTTGCTTATTGTATAGTCAGGTATTCAAAAATGCATCTAACCAATTATTCATCATCATCAGGCTGGTGTTTTTAATTGCCTTTACAGGAAATTCTTAAAGAGAAGAAACCGAAATGTGTTGAGTGAAAATCGTCCGAGATTTGATAATTTAAATGGCACTGTCATTGGATATCAAGCTCCTTGTAATAAGGACAGTTAAGTTACATGTAGATTAGCTAACTGAATAATAGATTAGCTAATTGAATAATGTTATCGAGATGTTTGCAGAATGCAGTGCAAAATTACCTGTGGCTTATATGCGTAAGGAAACAGTTTCTTGTAGCTAAAGTGTAAGTAAGGCACCTCATATTGGAGTTTCAGCTTAACCAGCTTAGTGGCTGGGGCTTACTAGACCTAAGCATCCTTAAGCTTTTTCATGTAACAGCAATTACCTGGAAACATGCAGTGCAGCAGATAGTAAAAACCTTTCCCCAATATAGTCAAAAAGACATTTGCACCAGACATGGGAGTTGCCATCTTTCTATTTGGTGATTGAGATGGTTCAGATGTGAAGTTTAAATTCCTGATTTGCATGAAAGCAAAATTCATGTTAAACATTTGCAATGAAGATGCCTTGTACTTACTCATACTCCATTCATATTTAGTTGACTTGCAGGTGCCATGAACATGGTTGTTATAGGCCTAGAGATAAAAATGAAAATAGTTCATCTCGTTTGCAAGTATCAGTGATAATGAATTATGCTAGCAAATGAAAATCAGAATGTGAACTAAGTTAAAATGACAAAATAATGAGTAAGTATGCGTATGTTACTGTATTACGAATTGTACAGACTAAGGATTAACATGACGTATACCATGGAAGTTGCATTTCAGTATCAGTCTAATGTTCATCAGGATTTAATTGAAGTTAACTGAAACTCACTTATAGAATTCTTAAGTTTAAGTACAGTTAAAACTGAATTACCCTAGAAAATTTAAAGATATAATGGATTTGAATACCTATTTTGGTATATATGTTACCTTTTCTAAGCAGACTGACAACATTGCCTTATTTCTGTCTCATTTGTTGCTTAAGATAGCAAGTATCTAAGGTTACAATAATTACTTTCACATAGAATCAAAATAATTATTACTTATGTTTTATGCAAAAACTTTAATGGTAATCAAGGCATTTTGCTCAAATTATAATTGTACTATTTTTGGACATTTTACATCTTGGATGTAAATGTGAAGTTGATCAGAGGTATAATAGCAAAGTACAGCTTTAGTGATGTAGATAAATGCTTTGTATACACATAGCCCTGACTCTTGATTTATTATATTTACAAAAACTAGAGCTTACTCAAACTGTAATTTATCTAATAATAGTTTTTATCCTGCCATGTTAGATCAGTAAATGCAAGTGTCTTTTTAGTTTGTCTGTGTCAAGTATAATAATGTTTATAGAAAAAAATTATATACATATGTAACATTAAAAAACATTACTGAACAATATTTATAATGAAACCTTATATACTGCAGACTTTCTTCCAACTTCCAGGGTCTACTATAGTGAACAATAATCATAAAAAGTACAGTAGTTTATATATAAAATGAAAAATGTACATTTTGAGATGGTTGATTTTGTTTAGAAAATAAAAGAAATATAAACATGTATGGTATGATACACCAATTCTCACTGTATGCTTAAATTTTCGTAGTTGAATTGAATCTTGCACAGAAGCCCAAGTTAAGAAACATGTAGAAAGAGAAAAAAAAAAGAGTGCGTGATTTATTTTGGGAAAAGGATCTGTTGTACTTAGAATCAAAGTGGGAAATAAGAGGTAATACTGTGTGCAATGTTGAGTAGAAAATTAATTGTCATAATTAGCAAAAATTGGATCCAGCACTTGAAGACTCAAGTTTGTATGATGAAGGTATGACATAATGTTATTCCTTCAGAATTAAAGGATGTTACGTTCACCATACTTAGGATATCATACACAGAGTATTAACTAGCTTTAGTTGTCCACGTAAATACTGCCACAGAACTATTTTCCCTTTTTCCCCACTGATAGGTCTTGTAATTCATTATGTAGCCAACTTGTAAGTCTGCTTTGCATTTTCATACCCCACTGTATCCTTCAGAGACCTCTTCTTGTTTTCTTAACTCTCTTATACATTTTCCACAATAGTCATACCTTCTTTTTGTCTCACTATGCATTCCCATTCATTTTGGCTACAAAATGGCATTGCTTTAATTTATCATAACCAAAATAGGATGCACAATCTCAAGCAAATTTTTGGAGCTGAACTTACAAGTTATAAAATACTTGAATACGTGAAGAGAAAGTTGAAATGTGTGATGACAATATAGTATGCTGCCCTGCACTAAATGTAGGAAAACCCATTTAAATTATTCTAGTACATATAACTGGAATTTTCTTCTTGATGCAGTAGTGCTGAAATGTGACTGCTATTGTACTAACACCTGGCCCTCCAGGTCAAATTTTATGATGCCATTAAAGAAAAATTTGAAACAGGTTGGAAGGGCAAGGGTGTAAGTTTCATGGTCTATGACATCTCATGAAGTGAGGATTATTGGGTATAATGGCTCAGTGATAGTGGTCTTTAATTTCAACCAATGACATGCTGGTTCCATCTCATGGTCTTGTAGGATTAGTAAGGTTTTTCTTGTGTATGTACTAAACTACAGTAGTCACTGGAATGCCAAAAATCCCAGAATATGCTAAGCCTTCCAACCTAGGAGGATGCCACCTCATGAAAATTGAAGTGATGTAATTTTTTTTTTTTTTTTTTTTTTTTTAAGACTGTACTGGCAAGTGGATGCCCTAATCAAGACCATCTCATATATGCTATAGTCTCTGGGGATTGGTTGTGGATAGAAGGTTCTGGTTTAAGAGCATTATAGCTAAAAAGTGGATGTGAGTGAATGAGGCTATATTTCATCTGTTCCTGGTGCTACTTCGCTTTTGCAGAGAATAACGAACAACAATGAAAGTCCCTTTCCAGGACCTCTTGCAGCTCTAAGACTTCCCTACTTCCAGAAGAAGGGAAATGATGTGCTCCTTTGGAATGAGAAGGTCTTTGATGAGACTGTAATCATTTACATTAGCGCCAGACCTCGCTTAAGGTGATTTTTCACTTGTGGGGTAAATTTAAGCTGGTGGAATCTGGTAACATCTACTTACAAACTGGCTGCTAAACAACCACAAATACTCAACAATTACACAATGAAACAAAGATCCTCCCCATACAATGTCACATCAACATACCCCTCATTCATTCTTTGCAACAACACTGGACCCTCTCCCACCCAAACCACACCATAACTAACTACCAACTTGGAGGAAATAACGTGTTTTAGATACCTGGGAGTAGACATGCTAGCAAGTGGAACATTTTTGAGTTGATACATATGGAGGATGAGGTGGCAAAGGTCCTGGGAGCATTGGGGAATGTGTGGAAGGTAAGATCATTATCTGGGAGGGAGATGCTGTATGATGTTCATTTATTTCAGTCACATGACTGACAAGAACATCCTACACAAAGAAAACAAGGAAAGCACAAGAGATTAGATGAAAGCTAGAATTTACAGACATTGTAACATAAATGTGTACAAAATATCATCAACTAACCTAAATGGTTGGGTAAATTTCCATGAAACATATTCCAAAACATTGGAAACTGAATAGATGCACAATGAAAAAAGAAATGGTAAAAAAATATTGATGTCAACTATTCTGGGAAAGAAAATTCATTAATTTTCTTATTTCTTTACTTTGCTGACCCTACAAACACTGAACTCAAGAAGTCTTCCTCTGGTTTGCGAGTAATTTCAGTTCTCTTCTTCCTCATTTCTTGTCTCTTTTTCCTTTTTTCTGCAATCTTATTTCTAAATATTTCACTCTTTTTCTTTCTCTCGTCTTTCTTACTTTCTACTATATTTTCAGTTTGCTTTTGTTTAAAAATGAAAATCTTTCCACTTCCTTTAGCACTGCTTTGATTCTCTACATCTTTGTTTTCTTCTTTCTTCTTCTTTTCTCCTTTCTTCTTTTTCTTCTCACTTATTTCAGATGCCTTGATGAAGTGATCAGTTTCACGACGCACCTGGGAGATCTCAACACTCATTCGCTGTCGATGTACTTCCCGCTCATATTCCAACCGCTGCTTGAGGTAAGCCCACTTAAATCTTGAAGGAACAAAACAAAAGAGATACATTTAGAAAATAAATGATGAAAACCAAAACAAAGGTAATATCTATCTATCTTTTTCATCCATGCTTGTTTGCCATTTCCTGCACTAGCAAGGTAACAGCATGAACAGGTGAAGAAACATGACATTGCTCAAATCCACTCTCTAGCTGTCATGTATCATTCACCAAAAACAGTCCCCCTATCCACAGCCAAGTACTAACAACCTTTCTGTGTCCCCATGTATAGGGAAGATCAATTGTAAATATTCTTTCTTATAAGTGTCACAGCTTGACAAATTATGTAACTAAAAATTGCAGATCTCATACTGGATTCCTTGACAGCTCCACACATAATGACTGGTGTATGAAAAACATATAGGCTATAGCATCAACAATGTGTGGGATGCCACTATAATCATTAATGACTATAAATCTGCACAAGTGGTGTTACAAAATTCCACCTGCGTGAAGCTGAACCGTGAGTGAAAAGCCACCTTTGGCAAATCTATATTGCTGGGAGTACAGTGTCATTAAAGAACTTCTCACTCCAAATGAGTCTACATTTCCCTACTGTTAGAAGCAGCTCACCCTTCGGCTGTGGGAGCCTTTAGAAAGATCCTGGATAACAACAGGACTCATAAAAATTTTTCCTATTAGTTATTATAAACAAACGGTGAACAGAAAAAAATACTTGGGTGTATATGCCCAAGCTGCATTGTTGAGAATACAAAAATTACCTGGTCATATTGTACACCCCAGCTGTAATAAATAGATTAACCTCAACTAAAGAATGAACATGAAAGAATGAAAACAGACATACTGAGAAAAAATATTGCAGTGCTACATCTTTGAAAAATCAAAATCTACATACCTAGGAAGGTATTTGATGTTCCACAGCATGTCATAATATGGATTTCGTTTCTTTCCACCCACAGGTTGATTATTAAGAAATAGATGCGCTTGCTTGGCTTTCCTTTTACTCTTAAATTCTATCCAGCCTTCTGTGAAGTGTAGACTTTTCTTGTACTTTTTGATTTTCCCTTTCTGTCCTTCTGAATCATCTAATGAATGAAGAATTATAAGCCATTAAAGATCAACAGTATACAGTACCAGTAATTCTATATTAAACAGCTATTATTAGTCATCTGAAATACTTCAGATCATATATATTCCTTGTCTTGAGACAAAACACTAATTAATTATCTGTACTTATAAATTACCAATTTTTTACAAGAATTTAATGTGTTAAATTATAATAAACATAATCATAACTCCTTGTGGAATCACTTCCAAAAACAGCAACAGAAAAGAGAGCCAAACAACAATTGGTCCTCAGAGGCTCAAGGTAGGGTGTCTGAATATGCAAAGATGTAACCAAGATATGAAGGGAGAGATGATGCTATGTCTGAAGAAAGGAACTTGAATATCATGGTTCTTAGTGAAACTAAGTAAATAGGTAGGGGATGAATGTTACGGGGATTTTCAGAGGGTAAAATCTGGAGTGAATGTGAGGACAAAAGCAAATGAGGGAGTGAAGCTTAACTGGAAAATTACCCTCTTAAGATTACAATACTCAGAATAAAACGAGAAAGATAATGACCTGCAGCTTGAAGGAATACACGGTCGATCTGTCCAAACCTGCCGAAATATTCTCTGATCTTGGAGACATTCATGTTAGGGGGAATGGTTGACAGGTACACTATTCCTGGTTTCCTTCTCTTCGGCGGCTTCTCTGTGAGAACTGACCCACTGTCTTCCACTGATGGAATTGCGTTATCATCCATAACGATATTCACTCAAGCTAAACAATATCCTTTACTTAAACACAAGTAAAAGTTCACATCAACTTCCCAACATGACAAGTTTCGTTTCTTTTGTTATGGATCTGTCTGTTCATTTTTCCTCAACCTGCAGCAGTGTTAGTGTAAAGTTACAGCGAACTCATCTTTCAACATTCCATGTACTTTTTAACTGAAGAATACCCTGCTTATTTTCACTCACAACTCCGTCTATAACGGGCATAATTTACCTTTTTTTCTTCAAATTCTGTTTTAGTGCATTTAGTCTACTCCTTCTTTATTTCCATTGTTCCAAGATGATGGTATGGTCACCAATATGTTTAAACTAATTGACGAGAAGTCACAAGAACAGGAATAACAAACACCATGCGTATCCTAACCAGGTGCTGAGCATGATCAACGCTTGTCGCTACACTGATTCTAATATATTGACCCGGTTTCCCTTTATATTAAATTATTACATTTATACGCGATAAATTAAACCAATGTTATTTGTGAACCTCAAGAGTTTTAGTTAAGCAGAACATTGACTTGGATAAATTTGTTAGCATTTGGAATATTTTCCAATTAATTTTCATTCTTTGCTGTATTCATGAGAGAACTTTTGGATTCTGTTACTTTTTTTTCACCAATTTTACCATATTCTCGTCTATGTGACGGTGATTTTCTGGTCATCAGTTGTAATTTTTCTTTCAGCTTTTCTACTTTATATCTTGTTATTCATATCTTTTCTTTCTTTCCATTCTCTTCTGTTCATCTATTACTTTATGTGTCTCGAATCTGTCTTTATATTGTTTTTATCATTGCATGGTATGAGTCCTATTCTCTTGCAAGACTGCTATGTTTTAGCTTTTACGTTACTGTCATTGAAGGCTTCATTCTACTTTTTAATTGCAGTTAAACTGTTTACCTCAATCCACTCTATTTTATCAGATCAGAAGTTTAAGTTGCACATATCCTCTCTCTTATACTACAATCTTGTTTTACTCAGCTATTACCGTTCTGTAGTTTGTAGTCATTTCGATGATGTGATCCAAAAGGTCAGTTTGTCATCTTCATTGTCTGTGATAATTGTGGTATTACTGTTATGTTTATATCATTTGCAAATGTAGGTCCATTTTTCTAATTTCTTTTGGTATGTGGTGCCTTCAATTACAGTGATTGTCTCAAAAATATGTATTTTTCTTAATTTTCCCTTTATCAATTGATTAATTATTTATTATACATACTTTAGATTTATATATGCATCCATTATCTATTATATTCTTTTCTCCTATTCGACAAAATTGAAATTAAAATTACCTGACCAAATCACTGTCAGGTGACAAAGAGAGAGCTTAGAATATCTACAAAGAGATTTTGCTTTTAGGCAGAGCTAATGCACTGCACTCACTATGATGTACCTAAGAGTACCTGAGATGAGATTTTGCCAGAGGCCAAGGTTAGCACTCACTGTAGGAAAAATCTAATGGTACAAAAAATGAGTTAGTTGTGTGAATTATGTGCTGCAAGAAGTCACCCATAAGTTTTATGTTATCTTTTCTAGGGCCTTACAGACCACACTTATCTGGGAGATTGATTTATTGTTCAGTGTCTCTGCCCAATTTCCTTTCCTATAGATAGGTATGAATGACATTTTACCCATTCCACTCCATTGGCAATTTGCTTTTTTCTAGTGACATCAACTATATTTCAAGTAAGTAATCAATTGCATTTGCAAACATATTCAGCTCATCTGGGTGATATTTCATCAGGTGCAATGCACCTTGTGTGGGTCTATATCTTTAGTATTGTCAACGTATTTCCTAGACATCTCAATGTTCTCAATGGCTCCCCATTCCATCTCATTGGTATTTGGGCTACAGTGCCTTGCTCTGTAAAATCAATTTTGACATTAAGTTGCTTGCATATCCTTACATCATCCTTGAAAACTCTTCCCTATGAATCCCTTAGCATGATTATGTCCTTTATCTTAAAATCTACCTCCTGTAAATTTATGGAAGAGTTTTGTATTTCATACTGCCTTGTCCAAAATATTTCCTTGTTCCTCCTTTCTTATCCTGCTTTATTCATGCTGTGCTGTCTTATACCTTACAAAATGTTAGCTGGCTGGAATACCACCTGCATCTTTATCACAGCAATTCTTGAAATTCCTTTATGCTTTGACATCTTTTGTTGAGCTATTACTCCATCTTTCTTATCCATCTCTACGTATTTGAGGCTTGACTTATCTATGTTCATACTCCTTTATTGTAAATTTCACGAAACCTTTCACCATGAAGCTCTGGTTCCTAGCTACTGAACCCATTTCCCAGTTTATGTTACCAAAGACACAGTTGATTTCGGTGTAGTTTCCACAACTGCATCTCCTTTAAATCTTGCTTTTATATGCTCTTTTCATTAGCCAGAGAATAAAACTTAATCATTACATGCATCAAACATATTTTCAGTATTCATGAAAATGAGATGTAGTAGTGATGGTGTATCAGTCCCTTTCATCATACTGTGTTCATTGACACCCTGGTAACCTGTATAGGATAAAAATTTCTTGTTTACACGTTAAAAACTTAATTTTCCCAGCCTTCCTTTTCATAACTGAAACCCCGAAATATCCATTATTAGTACTTTACCATGTCTGAGAAGTGCATGTCACACTCCTTTATGCACCATGCTGATTGTTCCTTCCTTGTTTTGATCATTGTATATTTTTGTCTGGGTCACTGAAATTCTTTGAAAAGATATATGACATCAATATGTATTTCTTTCCTAAATGGGCTGTACACAAAGTGAATTTGGTTTTAGAATTATTTATAACACCTGAAAGCATTCTAGACTTTTCAGTTGCTGATTAAATGATTACAGATAGACTTAATGACCCTTGTAATTGGTAAGCTTAAAGCCTAATAATCAAACCAACCATCTTTCCCAGTTTATCTTTCTATTATGTAGTCTTGAACAAGCAATCTTCCACTAATACCTGAAACTTGAGGCAAACAAAATCTCTCCAATCAAATAAATATGAAACACAAACTTCAGAATATGTGAGTAACACCATAGTAGTAATACTCCAATTTGGGCAGTATACCTTCACCATTAACTTCTATTACTTTAGGCTTGCTAACCCCTTCATATATAGTACTGCTCAATTTCACTAAAAGCAAGTGAATTGGATGTTGTATTTTAAAACAACCCTTTGAGTCTCTTCAAGCTGATGTGCTTTCATTCCATATCAACCTTAAATCATTATCTGTATAGGATAAACATGCAAAAGGATCAATCATTCCATTTTATTTAATGAATACATAGAATCGCTTGCCTATGAGGCAAAAACAATACAATGATCACACGACAGAACCATTTCCACGGGAATGACAAAGTTGCCTGCACCTGCTGTTTTGCAAGGTCACTGCTAATACCTAGTCCTCTGCTGCCTTAACTACACCTCAAATAACGTTTTCTTAAGCTACAAACGAAATATTGCACAAACTTCCCATGACCCTATAATCAAGAAGAGTTGTTTTACAGTATGTAGGTGAACAAGTAAATTTTTTTTTGGAGATGAAATAAATAACTTGTCTCCACTATTTCATCCTGTATAATCAAGAAAAAATTCTAATGGCAGCCTAAATTCAAAAATAAAAAGAAAATGCAAGATAAAAAATACATGTAAAAGCTAAAAAAAAAGTGATGGATGCTCTTCACTGAATCTTAAAAACAGTTATGCAAGAACTTCTATAACAGTTGCTATTTTAGGTAAATGAAGGCAGCAGGCAACTCAGTAAATAACAAGACCTTCAGCTTTTACTGCTGTTCTATTAATTTGTTTTGGTGCAGGTCTCAATCATAAGTCAGTTGAGCCAGCTCACCATAGAGCTCTGGATCTTCAAAGGGAATATTCCTAAAACTGGCATGATCATCATGATCAAATACCATGTCCACAGGGACAAGCTTTTGTAAAGGACACATTTCTAGAGCTAGCTACACATTTCAAAAGTAAATATGATATTAAACATCTGAAGAAAGTTATATTCAAATAGTACATGGGAAAACATGTCACATACTGCATTCTGTGTCTATCTCAGAGGGACTTTGGTAGTCTTTGTCTAACTGCTTGCACAGACATAAAGCTTAAAGGCTTAGACAATGACAACAGATATCAAATATGTAATAAATGAGTGACAAAAGTTAAAAGAAACACCTTGTATCACTGTCAGTGTTTCATAATCCTAAAACCAATCTAGATTAAGTCCTGATATAGCCTGAAAGGATTAAAGCAAATTCATACAAATGTTACTGAAAAATTTTCATATATAAAAGCAACAGATAAAGTATACCATAAAAATTTTGAGATAAAACCTAGCTTCTTAGATCAAAATATGATAATTAACAGCAATATTGTCATAGCACCTGTAATAACATATGATCCTATACTCTATCAAGTGAACTGCAACATACAAGGTTGATATTTTGCATGTATAAAATCTTCCATACAAGTAAGACAAAAACATGTACAAAACATTTTTCTACAATGTGATTTCATCTTATGTCCAAATTGTTTTCATATCAAAGGTAACATTCACGATGTTAGTACTTCTTGAAATGACAGTAAAAAAATTAATATAGAGTACTGTAAAAATATCAAAAGTACAAAGGATGATTGATAAAAACATAGTAATGATGTTGGGTCCCTAAATACAAAAAACATTGACAGAAAGGATGACTACCGACTGATCCTTATTCATAAATTCTTGGACTAAAGCAACATAAGCAGTTTATTTCCTGAAACCAATGTTTTGATATTATTAATGTTGATCATGTTTGTCATGTTATGTGATCAACAGTATATTCCCTAACCTTCACTAATGGAAAAATTGAGTAATAAATATTTTCATGTGTTCATTTTAGCATAAACTATATCAGTAACAGAGAACTGTTAAATGAGATTTTGAATAATAAAGAAAACAGAATCAGGATGAAGATTTTTCCTCAGCTGATATACTGCTTGTCTTTAGACAGCATCTATGTGTGTCTGTCCATCCCACCTGCTATTGCCTAATAGCAGCTCAGAGGATATCTAAACTAAGTGTATCTCATGGGTACAGTCAAATGACAGGGCTTTCATCAGGAAATTTTTCATCTCAAAATCCTTTCCTATTTTCTTCCCCCATTTTCTTTTCTTGATTTGTGGCAACAACCCAGCTGATGGGGTTAAAATGACCACATGGCTGCCAGCTGCTATGTGTAAAAGAATATAAGAACCTAGACACATGCAGTACATGGTCAGTGGGTGAAAGTATGGTTCCACTGTAAAACAAGGATACCAGTCTGATCAACCAGTTATCCATTAACTTAATTACTCAGATACTAGTTCCTTTGCATAATTTTTGAGAAAAGACATTATACTTACAAAGAGCCAATTCTAGACTATGTATGTCTATACCTGCAATGAGCCTTTGTTTACAATGACTTCTATTTCTTATAATACAATCAAAGTCAAAAAACTTGAAAACCTTGGGACCAAGTGGTGTGAGGACTCATGAAAATTATGAGCTTTTAAGTGATGAAACTGACTGGCCTTTTCACAAAAAAGTCAGAGCCACAAATTGGCACCCCTTTAATTCTCCATCACTAGAACTTCTCATTCATCATTTCATCAAGATCTACTAGTTGTGCTTTGTGCTGTGAGTAACACTTGGCCATGCCCTTGTTTGTTTCACTGTGAGCACAAATTTCAAGATCTTGTTAATCTGTCTCGATATCATAAATTGTTATGTTTCCAACACCATGCTATTCAGCAAGTTTCCCTGTTGAAACACATCTGTCTAGTTTTTGTACAGCTACTTGCACGATAGCAAAAGTAATATGCTCTATATCTGAAGCTGGATAGACTTAAACAGTGTGTAAATTTGAACATTTGGAGTTTTGAGCTTTAACTGTATACATCTTACAAACTTTTCTACATTATTTCTGTAATACATGGAATGTATGTTTTCTGTACATAGTCAAATGAAACAGATATATTCACACATGGAAGATATAACAATCATGAAGTACTGTGCAACACACCCACACATACATACACACATCAGAGCAACCAGAAGCCATGACAAGAACCTAAGCAAGAAACTTAACTTGAAAAGATATAAAAAGGTACTGTTAAGGTATCAAGGCAACTGATGAGTGGAAAAAGCTTTGAGATGTAAATGTAAATGTTGAAAATTTACAGAAGTTAAAAGAGTTGTATACCAGTATAGACAGTTCAAAAGGTGGGGTTCCACAAGCATAGAATTTCCTTCCCATTCAGTACATATAAATGATCACACAAGAATTAGTCTTTCCCCTGTTCCACCTAAATAATGTTGACATTAGTGTGTTCTCCACTATGGGTGCACTTTTGGTCCCAACAAATTTCTCTTTTGCTTTAACAGTGTGTGGAAGTAGCTAACAATGTCATTCACTAGCTCCCTACTGACTAAAAAATGGCCCAAAGAGCTAATAAGAGAAGAACCAAAGAAGCAACAAAGATGGTACCAGAATTAAGAGAGTTGAGTTACAGAGAAAGGATACAGTCCTTAAATCTGCCTTTACAGAGAAAGGATACAGTCCTTAAATCTGCCTATCTTGGAAGAGAAAAGAGGGAAGGCTGAGCTGATCACAACCTTCAAAGGCTTTACAACATAAAAATAAAGTGACAGGATATGGTGAAAGAAAATGTTCTATAGATGGGGCCACAAATTTGTAAAACTCCCTCCCTCCACAGTACAAATACGCAATTACATACACACACACACACACACACACACACACACACACACAAGCATGATGGTAAATAAAACCCAATGATGGTAGAAAAACTCAAGAGATGGGGCCCTACAACAGTAGAACCTCCTCCTATTATTGTATAAACAGACAAATATACACCATAAAAATTCTGTCATGGTTAAATCTGACATCAGCATGAATGATGTCAAAAAATCAAACAATCTAAGAATGAAACCTAACAACACTATGTTAACAAAATTTAAACAATAATTAGAAAATTATACATCACATATACACGGCACACAAAATGCTTCACCACTTAATCAGAGTAGAGATATCTCTCGAGCTTATCTGTCTCACTCTACGATATACACATTCCTCGTAACTTCATCAAGTATCAAACGATATATTTTTAGAAAATATGATAAACTCAGTAAGGATTCAACGAGTCTAAATGAAAATGAAATGAAGATGATCTCTGATGTTACTGAATTTTTAAGTCACTTGTATCATGAACTTCATTAAGTAAGGCACAAGAATGAACAATGAATCCTCACTCACAACTGTTCAGTCATTCTTGAAAACCTTAAAAAACCATGTACCCCAGAGGACTATGACAGTTCTTTTAAAGCAACTTGCTGTCTAAACTAATGAACACAGCTCCTACAGCAAATGATGGAATTGGGTAAAATGCATTTGATGTGTCATATATTCTGAAAAACAAGTTGCAATATTAGCTATGACACCAGTTGAAATCTAGGACATTACACCATCTGGTATTTATAAATCTTTTATATAAACTATGTTAAAAGTTCATCAAAATGAATCATGTCACACCTTTCGAGTAGATAATATGAGTAATTTAAAAGCCATAACATCAATAATGGATGCCAATTACAATGGTGATAACACACTGTTTTTCAAAAGCAAACATCAAAAGAGCATCAGTTCTCTTATGAGCAACCATTTTCTACACACATCTGCATTCTAGCCATCATACTTACTATGCAACGTGTAATGAAGGACTGTAAAAACCTAAGATATCATGGACAATACTGGAATGTTTCTTGTTTAATACATTTTCAGCATCAATCTGTTTATTTGTATCCAATTTTCTTAATATAAAACTTAATTAGTAAATGAATCAATGCTGTATATTCACATAATACAAAAGCATTCCAGCATCTGATACCATTCCTTTAGCATTTAAAGTACCTTGTCAATCCACCTGCATTAATCTGATAATATGGTATATGTGCATCTAGCTTTGTATGCAAACTCTTAGGAATGCTGGTATCACCAGGACACCAATGATCAAAAAAATTTAAAAATCATAAATATTTTACATGTCTCATTATATCATGACACAGTCAGTATATTTTCAGCCCAGTTATACACCTGGCTGTGAACAAGGCAAACATTTTGCTATGTCTATTAGCCTCTTCCATAGATTTTGACAAAACTTGATTACACAGTTAACCATCACCATATGCAAATGTTGCATGGGTGAGTTCTGCTTCCCTATATGTGCCGAGAGACCTCTTAACATCTGACATATGATATCTGATACCAAAAAATATCAATTTAACCAGAGGAATAAACGTTTGTTTCATCATGCACTGTACAGAAGAGTGTCTCTTGTTTGCAAGCAGCCATTCAAAACAAAGTGATCAACATGTGGTGCCTAGCTACACAGGAAATACAACAGCCACCTTCAAAAGTAATGCTATTCGCATGCCAGTGATGCCAAACTACTATTCTACTTTTCAAATGAAATAACTGACATGGCTCTCACTGAAGGTGGAAATTATTCCATATCTGCTACATTAGCTTTCAGATTTAAGATATTTCACACATACACACAATATACACTGTAATGAATCTTCCTCTTATATACACCTGAACTGATGGTATGTGATACATCAAACTCAAGAAATAGTAATAACTGGAAAAGGCAGAGGCTACACTTCAATCTTCTCTGCAGGTTCATTCAAGCTTAGTGGACATCTAAATTTCTTGTTTGCAACCAGCATGTCCAGACTCTCACCAGCATAAGATACAAGGGGTGAGATCTCCACCACAACTGGGCATTCATCCCATCGCATCTCTTTTTGGCTGTGGAAATAAATCAATGTATATAAGACGAATGCAACTCGGAGAAGACAGGCAAGTTGGTCATTCATATTAGTGACATGCAGAAAAATAAATGATTTAACAAAAATGAACAAAACCATATAAATTGGGGCCACCTGTAAATCACTTAACAAAGACACCTGGAAAATGAGTGTATATTCCTTTCAGAAAAAAGTGCACATCTTTTCTATAACTGTATACTAATTACTTGCACAAAATAATCATTGTAGTTCAGCACATAATACGGAGGATATTCTATTCACATGACACAATATAGTAACAAGAACTAATTGCAAAGATGAAGGATTGCGAAAGGTAAAGAAGAAAATAAAAATGAAACCCAATAAGAGGAAAGATAATGTGTTTAAGCAAGAATTAAGATATGAAACTTGGTATGGTAGAGATGATGGAGTGGGTATAAAGATTCATAATGCTCGGACTTTCAATCCACTCACATCAAAGAAATGAAAGCTAAGAAACAAAAAAGAATGTTGCCAGTTATGTCAACTTCTGTGGCTTTGCTGGAAAGGTACAAGGTCAATCTGGTATATGTGATAATGTTTACTGGAAATCATGGTATAGCCCATTTGTTACATGCAAGTATACCATCAGCCAGAAATTGCAGTTTGGGTAAGTGTATTTATGTATCTTAAAATAGAAAAGTAAGGTACTTGAAACCTTACTTTTCTATTTTAAGATATATAACTACACTTACCCAAACTTTTAGTCTCTAACATTTGCATAGTGCTATATCACTGCAGGTTTCTTTTAATATGGAATCTTAACATGACAGCATAATCAGTGTATATATACCATTATTATCCTGTAAGCCATGACTGACATCTCAAAACCCCAGAACCCAGAGGATGCAAATAAAATATATAAATCTTGTACACCAGTACCTCTCAATGATATGAATATATAAACTATGGCCAGGTATGAGGGCAATGGTCAATTAGCAAAACATAGTTAACTGAGATTAGAGTGGACACAGAAAAAGAATGAATATGCAACAGGAAAAACTCAATGTTACCATATAAGTTATGTAAGGGGAAATGGTTAGTGGGTAAATTCAAACTCTCCATACTCATTCTCTTCAATTGTCCAAACCATTACAGCACACACATTCAACTCCCTTATCCACACTCTTTTTATTACCATACCTCTCTCTTACCTTTTTATCAATTACTTGATCAAAACACCTCATCAGACATACTGTACTCAGAAATTTCATTTCCAACACCACTGCCCTCCTCTATAGCCCATACCTCACATTCAAATAATATTGTTGGGACTATTAAACTTTAAAATATACCCATTTTTGCGTTCCCAGATAATGACCTCTCATTCAACACATTCTCCAATGCTCTCAGAACCTTTGCTCCCTCATCCACCCAATGACTCACTTTCACTCCCACAGTTCCATTTGCTGCCATATCCACCCCTAGATATCTAAAACATTTCACTTCCCCCCAAATTTCTCCATTCAAACTCATACCCCAACTGACAAGTCTCTCTACCTTGCTAAACCTTATGACATTGCTTTTACGCACATTTACTCTCCACATACTCCTTTCACATATTCTTCCAAACTCAGTCACCAACTCTGAAAGTTATCACTCAAGTTCACACATACATACATACATACACACACACACACACACACACACACACACACACACACATATATATATATATATATATATA
>JAYMFT010080727.1:0-14295 GCA_038088735.1 Panulirus argus | reverse complement strand
TGTTCGGCACACCCCAAAGCAGAACCTTGTTTGGAAGCATTATTGGTTGTATTATTTCATGCTTTAAGCTCTGTTCTACCTTTAATAACACAGCAATATTTATGTGGAATGGGCTGGCAAGACTAGGGGTTGGACATACAAGGGCCCATCAAAAAGTTCCGACACTCAGCCTATGTACAAGAAAGTACTCACTTGATTCAAGGGTGGGCACCATCCCCTTCAAAATAGTCCCCTTTGGCAGCCGTACAACACTCTCAGCACTGTTGCCACTACTGGAAGGCTTTCTGGAAGTCTTGTTCTTGAAGCATGTCAAGCACCTTCTGTGATTCGTGCTGGATTTCCTCCATGGTGTCAAAATGGCGACCCTTCAGCTGAAACTTCATTTTTGGGAAGAAGAAGAAGTCGCAAGGTGCCAAATCTGTGCTGTTGTGGCCAAGAAATTCACGAGTTATGAAAGCTTGATGAGAGGGTGCATTGCTGTCATGAAGTATTCAATTGCTCTTGTGCCGCATTTCAGGCCATTTCCGCTGAATGTCCTCCCTCAGGCGCCTCAGAACATTGCAGTAGAACTGTCCATTCATGGTCTGGCCATTGCGGATGAATTCACAGTGAACAACCCCATTAATGTTGAAGAAAACGATGAGCATGCTCTTGTTTGCACTGCGGACCTGCCTATTCTTCTTCGGTTATGGAGATTTTGGGTTCTTCCACTGCAAAGACTATTGTTTGGTCTCCGGGTAGTACCCGTAGACCCAAGTCTCGTCCCCAGTGATGACCCTTGACATGAAGGTTGGGTCATCCAGGGCAAACTGATGGAGATCTTGACAGACCTCGGCACGGTGCTCCTTCTGATTGGGGTCAGAAGCCTGGGCACGAACTTTGCAGCAATGCAGTGCATGTTCAAATTAGATGTTAGGATTGCCTGCACTGTTCTGTATGACACATCAATGATGGCAGCAATGTCCTTAATGGATCTCTGACGATCATCAAGGCAGCAATGTACTTAAGGGATCTCCGATGATCATCAAGCACAAGTCGCTGAATTGTTTCCACATTTTCAGGGGTTGAGCTCGTGGAAGGTCACCAAAACCTCTTGTCGTCATCCAGTGACGTTCTGCCGCTTTTGAATTGTGCGTGCCACTAGAAACATCTTGCATGACTCATTTCTTCATTGACATATACATGACAAATCATGTCAAAGGTCTCAGTAGCAGATTTACTGAGTTTGATGAAGAATTTGATGTTTGCTCTCTGCTCTAGTTTGCTGTCCATGATGAAATTGCAAATGTGTATGTGCATATGGTCAAAAAAACTCCCAGAGAACAACACACAATGTTCACAGAATGAGTTCACTCAGCAGAATGATTGATGACGGTTACGCCTAACCATCACAGTATGCACACTACCATACTGCCATCTGTTGGCGTGCTATGGAATTAGTTTCAGAAATTTTTGATACCACCACGTATCTTTAAATAGGGTGTTCCCTTGGGGTCAGTGTCTGTTTTCTGGCATTTTCTGAGGTATGGCAGTGGTTAGGTCCCAAGATTGATGGATTACAGAGGTTCAACCTGTATTTGATGATTGTATTGGTTCTGGGTAGTGGTATACTTGTGGTGAATGTAGGTGGTTACAGCTGTGGTTGTATCTGTGCTGGTTTTTGGTGGGTGTAAGGACTGGGTGTTGAATTTGCAGTGGTTCTGGTGGTAATAGTAGCATTGGGGAAAATAGAGTGAAAGCAACATTCTCCAGGTAGTGGTAAGTCAGTTGCAAAATCTTGTTCCTTGGTCAGGCAAGGGTCCTTGTGTCTAATTTCATTTTGCTTCAGTAAATATCTGTACTGCTCTCATATGTCCCACAAAGAAGTCTTGAAAAAGCTAATGAATCCTTGAAATGTTGCTTAATTTTTTTCTGTGTATCATAAACATTTTGTCTGCTCCTTAGTAACATTGTGGATTAACATTACATTAGAAATGTATAGTTTGTAGTTTTATCATCAAAACCTAATTTGTATTTGTTATAGCATTAATTATTTCATGGTTCATTTTTGTGGGATATTATCCTTCTGGTTCTGTAACTTCTACCTATGGTCTTTCCTGATGGTTTTGTCATCTGTTTACTCTGATTAGCTCTTAAAATGGCAAAATTACCATAGCAGTGTCAAGCACTGCCAGGGTTAACTCATCATGTAACAATCAGAAAAAGTTTGAAAAGAACTACACAAAGTGATGAAATCTCCCACAAGAGTGCAAAAGCAAACTAGGAAATATATAAAGAAGTAACACCATCACAAGTATAAGTTATTATTTCACAAACAACATAAGTTTCATCAGCATAACTCTAGCCATGAATGCCACATAGTCTGAAGGAACATTTTTTTTTATATACAAATTGACTGATATGGCATGGGCAAATACATGCCCCAATCAAGTCCATCTTAAGAGAAAGCAAAAAGTTAAAGAATGAAAATGTAAATTAATCAGGACTTTGCAACTGTCTGCAGACCTGCCCCTTAAAGGAACAAAGGTTATATGAAAAGGAGAATTCCACAGCATAGCTGTCTGAGGGAAGAGTGAGGTATTATAACAACCAATCCTCAACTGGCTGGCCTCCACACAGTAGCTGTGGGAAGCAGCAGTCAAACATGTGGCTTGGGTACAATCCTAGGGATAGGGGCATATGCTGACAATTCACAAGAACAGCAGCTAAAATAATACCAATAGAACAGAGGAAGAGCAGCAGCATTGCAGCATACAGAAAGGGAAGGTTGAACAAAGGTGAAACTAGGAAAATTAATGAAGCAGAAGGCTTTTGACTCCATTCTAGTTAATTGAAAGGTGGAAGATGAGCCACTCCAGATGTGTGAGCAGTATTTCATACCTGGATGAATAAAACCCCTGTTGATATGGAACAGCTGCTCACAGTAAAATGAATTACAGCACCTGTACAACATTTATAGCTTTAGAGAAGCAGACTTTGTGATGATTATGTGGGGTTTCCAGGACAGAGAGGAGGATATGGTTTTGCCCAACATGTTTATATTATTACAGGGTTGAATTGTGGTGTTTTAAAATTGAACAAAGGGAAACAGATGGTTCTTAGAATGATATATGGGGAGAAACTACATTTTACCACTACTACATTTTACAAGGTTACCTCTTCCTAATCTGAAATGCTGCACAGGTCCGAATTAAGAGAGGAAATATCAGCACAAGAAAGGGAGGAGTGAGAGAAAACCGAGTTGATGTAAAGTGGAATCATCAGCATAAGAGTGAATAGGGTTAGAAGTAGAGGAGAAAAGGCCATTTACAGTGAGAAGAAAGAGAGGAGGAGATTGGACAGAACCCTGAGGAACACCACAACAGATAGGATAGGAGGGAAAGCTGTTGCATCAACAACAACTGTGATGGAGAACATATATAAGCAGTGAAACCAAAGGAAGGGAGTTTAGAAAGCAAAAACTTATGCCATACCCTGTCAAATGCTTTGAAGATGTTAAGGGCTACAACAAAATTTTCATCAAAATCCCTCAGAAATGAGGATCAGAGGTAAGTCACATAGGAGAAAAGATCATCAGTTGACCTGGTGATCTGAAAGAAGGGAGTCGGATTTCAAACGTTTGACAGAGTGAGAGCTTAGGTAAAAGTAGAAGGTAGTAGCATTGGATAGAAGGAGTCAGTAGGAAAATTAGGCAGGAGCCAATGCAAACACTATGTTAGAGTTGCCCTCTGCCAATGGCCTTTTAAGGGTGAGGCACAAAAGGCTAAGAAGCAGCACTGGAGTTTACTGGTTATGGAGACTCTATTACCATGGCCACCCCCTTAAGGGAGTTCCATTTGGAACAGGCATCAGAGATATAGATAGATAGATAGAGTTTAGGAGAGTTTCAAAGACTTTGGAGATAGCAGAAGTGAGAGCAGTGGAGTGACAGTTGGAGGGTTAGTGTGGTCCTTTCTTAGGGACAGGCTACATCAAGGCATGTTTCTAAGTGGAAGGGAAAGTCTAGGTTTTTAAACAAATTCAAAATAAGCAAGCAAAGATTGCTGCTATAGCTCAGAGGCTCACTCCCTTAGAGCTCAAGGAGGTATGCCAGCTAAGTCATACACCTTGTCCACCTAGATGTGGGAGAGTATGTAGGAGAACCTGCATGAAAAGATTATAGGCAATGGTATAGGTTCAGAGGGAGGAGATATGGTTGGGGGATTAGAATTTGAATCAGTCATTCAGGGATGAGTTAGAGGAAAATATGATGCCAGAAAGAGCAGCTTTATCAGAGGGAGAGTTAGCAACTGACTGACCTGGTTGGAAAAGAGGAGAAAAGGCTGAATTACAAAAGTCATTGGAGATGCTTTTTGTTAAGTAAAAAAAGATTTATCAGTAGAAGACGGTAAGTCAGCACATTTTCTTTTTATGAAAGTGCGCTTGGCTTTTTGAAGAACAATTTTGCAATGATTCTGAACTGAAATGAAAACAGAGTGGGTTTCTGGGGAAGGGAAGAGTTTTAGTGTCCCTGATGTGACATGCATCAAAGCAGGAATGATCATACCACAATTGAGAAGAAAAAGGTTTAGAAGATGGGACATAAAACTCCTTTCCAGCCAAGATAAACACTGCTATGTGTTTAGCACAACATGAGGCATACTGACCCAAGAAGCAGTACCCCATCCCAGGGAAAGTCAATCAATGAAAAAGCTGTGTAGAGATAACCACTAAGCTCTCTCAAATTGACAAAGTTGCCATTTTGAGGGGGTAGGGGATAAAGGATGGATATGCTCAAATAGAAGTAACAGAAATAAGACTGTGATCAGAGGACTCAACAAGGGCAGAAATAGTGTGTGTAATGGGAGGGTTGAAGGGTAAAACAGAGGTCAAATGTGTTGGGAATGTCGTTTTGACAGATGGGAGCTCAGGTTACACAGAGTTATATAGATTTACATAGACCAAATAGACCCTAGGTCCAAATGAGGTGGTCCGGCCTTAACACTACTAAAAAAAAAGTAGTCCCTTAAAAGCAGTAAAAGAAAAAGATAGCAAAGGTAGGGTGTTTCATTAATTATTACAAGAAAAAAAATACCTTGGCTCCACCAGGATTGCCCTGATTAGAGCCTAACTAATCCTTGTAGTGTGCATAGAAATCCCCTCATTAGAGGATCTCAGCATATGGATGTAAAGAGGGAAGAGTTTTATGGCAAGAAGTCAAAGGGTCAAAGAGTTATACATAGCTGGAGGAACTGGGAGGGAAATAATGAAATGAAAAACAAAAACTAATAGAAGATATAAAGATTTTGAGGAAGATGGCCTCAAAGTAAGGATACTCAAGATCCACAAGGCAAGTAATAGGTGTTTTATTACTAGAGTGGGTATAAACTTCACCCTTGAAGTGGAAACAATGATAGAGATTATAGTTTGAGATTTGACAGTGCAAATGAGAAGCAACCTTGAACAGTTGGATTTTGGAAAAAGAAAAGGATTAGGGAAGGAGGTAAGTAGATGATGTTCAACAAAAGAAAGGTTAGGAAAAAAAGAGAGAGAGAGAGAGAGAGAGAGAGAGAGAGAGAGAGAGTCTAAGAGCTGTAGCTAGGAAAATGAGATGGATCCCAGTTGCATGATGGTAATTGAATGGGCACTGGGATCCGCCCAACCCCTCCCAGCCAGTGGTGCTGCTTTAACTTGTGCTGGAGAGTTCTGGAATGGTTGTACTGCCATCAATTGTACAGTGTGCAAAGTAAGAAATTTATAGAAAAGAGATGAAGATGTGTGTTAGTTATGTGTTGTCAAGTGTTGTGTATGAGAAAAAGTTTGTGTGCTATTGGGGTTGGATGCTTGCAACCCACACGTTGTTAAGGCAAGGGAAAAAAAGACAGTTATCTTGGCCTAAAAGGAGTTAAGTAATAAATACTGCAGTACTGGCTCACTGTTCTGTAGCTACTATTCCTCATAAACCGACTAGAGGCATATATGGATACCAACTGCCACCAGTAACTTTGACTAGTAGGCAGAATATCCAAAAGACTTCGTTACTTTTATAGAACCACTGAGGATGAACACATTACATGCACCCCAAGTGGTCCCCCATCCCACTATGCAGGGTAATCAGTAAGATTTTGTGAGATATTAAATCTCCCAGCAGAATGGAGGAAAATGACACATGAAGATGATGCAATAAGTCACAGAGCACAGTATGTGGTGGATTTAAATGACACTGGCATGCCAAGACTTAAATGCCTAAGCAGTGTACCAAGCTTTAGATGCCTAAGTATAATGCCTAGGCTTAAATGCACATAACACGCTTGGTTTGAATGGCTGTGGTTGTTTAAATAGTTCAAACATTTATTTTAATATCTTAAGAAATGCTAATCATCAGGCTAAAAGAGACAGCTTTTCAATGCAGTCAGCAATTAAAGGATAAAAGGCAAAAATACAAACTATCCATTCCTAAAGCTTGCTTCTAATAAGATGATCACCACTGTCCTGATACCATGCTCCTCATACTAATTTGCTGTGCTCTGTAATCACTTGACATCATCCACTTCTCATACTGAAAACCACAGCCTATGTTAATAAGTTTTACTCATCTAAGTACCTTTTTAGTATTTTGTATGTCTTAAATGTACACATTTTCAGTGTTTTATCTTTTAAAATGTCCAAAATAGGGAATACCGGGTCTGGGAGAATGGGGTCTGAAACATAATCTCCCTTTTACTATGGAAACCTATCTCTGGTTTGAATAACTTCAATTCAAATAACTTTTTTCTGAGAGAGAATGATAGTGAGAAAGTCCAGTACATATGCAGGCAGATGGATGACAGGTGGAAATGCAGTAGGGGGATATTCAAACTGTGTTAATCCTTTAATTAGACCATTCATACATCATCATTGCTCAATAAGGAAGACTTCATTGCAATCCATGCTTTTGCACAAGCAATCAAATTTCAAGTGGTATATGACAGTAGCATAAGATACTTAAGGCCTTTTTATACAACATTTATGCAGGAGTTTTTCAATTTCCCTTCAGCCATGGTATTGAGAGGATATCACAGTAGACTGTTAGTAGATGAAATCAAGTTTTAGTGGTTCAGATGATCTACATGATGATTCCATTTATGAGCATAATACCAAGGAACTGGATATAGGTGTCATAATACAAATTAAGTGTAGAAAACCATATAAAATAAAAGTTTAACCCAAGTACATTACTGTCAAAATACCTGACAAGCCCCAAACTAACCTTCTCATAGACCTCACATCATGCACAATACCTGTCATATTCTTTCTTTTCAGATACATATTAATCTATACTGATAAAAACATACATTCTAATTTCTAGTAGCTTTAAATGCTTTGTTTAAAACAAAAGAAAATTTTCGCTATGAGAACTGAATAAATATAGATCACATTTACTCTGACTTTTCATACAAATCACATCTCTTACAAATTATCAAGGAAACTTCATGGTTTCACTTACCCTGAATTGCAGAACAAAAAAGTATCCAAGTGGTCTGGTAGAATCTGGTGAAGCTCCTTTGGATATCGAAGGTCCCCATAATCAATTTCCCATCCACAAGTGTTAACTACAGAATCCATGGTGACTGACACAGCCTCCACCACTGCTGGATGACAATGACCAACTAAAAAATAAACAAAAGAATGAATAAATAAAAAAGACGAATAGGTTGACAGAAAGGGCAAATGAGGGATGGGAAGAGAGAGTATTGGCAAACTTCAGGGAGGGCAAGTAAATGTTTTGAAAGGAGGTGAATAGTGTGAGGAGAAAAACAGAACAAATGTGGGCATCAGTGAGGAGAGCATATGGGAAAGCGGTAAAAGGCATGGAAGAATTGACGATATGATGGAGTGAGGACACATTTTTGCAAGACTGTTGAATGTGATGATAGAGTGGCATATGTGGGGTGTTTGTGATATGGAGGTATATGGAGTAAGAGAGTCTTGGTAAATGGTTTGGTGGAAAAAAAAAAAAAAAAAATAAAAGGAGGCAGTTAAGGTCTTAAGTAAGATGAAGTGAAGTAAAGCAGCTGGAATGGATGGGATTGCAGTTGAATTTCTTAAGAAAGGAGGTGACATGTTGTTGACTAGTTAATCAGGATTTTCAATGTCTGTATTGCTCAAGAGGAAGTGCCTGAAGACTGCTGGAGTGCTTGCATAAGGCCATTGTATACAACAAGGAAGACAGAAGTAAATGTCTGAATCACAGAAGTACAAGATTGCTGAGTATATTTGTTAAGTTGCTTTCTTTTAAATGTTTCTCTTGATGTCCTTTATATATTCCTTATTTCTCTTAGTATCATACTGAATAATCTTTCCAACTTCTTTACTGGACCCTTAAATATACATTTGTCTGATACATTTTTGTAATGTTCACGAGTAATACTCTGGATTTGATGATTCCGTGTCTGTCAATCTGATATGTTTTGAAATTCACATGATTATTCTTGAAGTCCTATTACTACTGTCATGCATTAATTATTATGAACCTTTCCCTTCTCTTTGTGCTGCACAGATTAAGTTCCTTCAACCTCTCATGAATGTTTTTAGATTGTTTCATAATCATTTAGGTATGCTTTATATTCTTCTAGTGTACATAATGAACATTAACCACAATAGGCCTTTAGACTTGATGTGTTTGTCAATAGGTAAAATGTAAACCATTCTACACTTTCACCATTCTTTCAGCCCTAGAGTGAGTTTCTGACTGCTTCCCCTCTGTATGGGCAGTTTTGTTTGTTAATTTTGGTGCATTTTCATATTTTCATAGTTGTTACGGTGTATTTTATAATTCCTAGAGGTTATTTTGCAAAAAATTGAACTTATAATTTTTATTTCCACCAGCCTCACTAAGGGAGTGGCCAGGAGCATCTGAATCCCTCAGCTTGATTTATTGCTCATTAACAGAAAGTTTACTCCTAATACATTAAATTCACAGTATTGTTTTGAATTTTCACTTGCCTTGTCAACAGTGTTCTTTTATAGTCTCCTAATATCACAGAGTTATGCATGTAGAGTGCATACTAGTGAAAATGCATGGACAAATCCATGCATGGTGAATTTCATAGAGTAAAGAAAAGATAGGGAGGTGTCTGACACCTCCCAGAGTCCCCATTTTTTCACTTCCACCATGGAAAGAAATAATGTACTCACTAATTTTGAAGCTTTTGCACTTGATGCACAGGTACCTTTTTCTGATTTTGATATTCCATCCAGATTGCCAGCATTTCTTGTGACTTTCCTACTCAAAGAATGTCTCACTTAAGTCATGTTCTAAGCATCTAGTGCACACAAGAGATTCATAATGTTTTTAATGCTCTCTACATTAATTGTGTGTACTAGAATCAGAGCGGTAGCACACTTGCTACAGGGCTATTTGGTGATTTCAGTGTATCTCCATTGTCAACATTACCTTTGGTTTTTTCTGCGGAGGTGCCATTATGCAAGAATGTAAGTGCATTTTTCATTAATAAAAGGTATGGAATCAAAGTAATAAACTCACAAAATCATATGAATACATGTCAATGAAACTTTTAAATGGATTAAAATCTGCTGGTTGTTTTATATACGCCATGCTAAACAGAACTGTTGCATTAAAGTTACAAGAATATCATAATTAACTAAAGAATAAATTAAGTCAAAATGAGTGCAATAACTGCAATGATTTTTGGAAATATTTCCACTAAACCATCTTTACACTTAAAACGATAGGTGTGCTTCAAGATTTTTCATAATGGTAATAGCTGTGTAACATTATGAAAGGATTCTGTTTAATATATAAAAAAATTCTTTCCAAATGTGTTTATCATTTTGATACTTCATTTTTTTGTCGATGAAAAGGAAGCTTTGTTGGTACTATATGTGTGGAAAATGCTTACTCAAACCTGGCCTAGAGGTGATTCACCCTTCTTCCCCTTACTACAGACAGATGTTTGACTTTTTACTATTCATATCACATTAGGCAGTAAAGATAACATAACATAGACAGCATAATCTCATGTTTCACAAATCTAGATTTGTAATGCAATGATTATCTAAAGTATAATTATGAAGCTCATGCAATAATAAATGCATTGTTTTAATAAATTCAGTGAACATGTGGCAATAATTCTATGTACTTTTTTATCACTAGCTATGCATGCCTTATATTTCTATCTCATGTCAGGGTGACACTCACCATTGCTGCTATTTTGTAGTAGTAGTAGGCAGCATGCAAGGAGGTACTACTGCCTGGTTTTCAGGAGGGCTAGTGGCTGCAGCAAGGTGAGCTCGTGATGCAGCATTTAACAACTCCCTTTCAGGCCAAGATCACTCTCTTTTTTTCCTTGCCTCAACCACATATGGGTTGCTGGCACCCAACCCCAATCCTACACTCTCTTCTTTTCATACACAAGACTAGGCTAACACATAACTCACAAGAGAGGTTGGGTGGATCCCAAGGTGCACTAGACCATTTTCATGTGACTGGGATCCACCCCTCTTCCATAACTACAGTTCCTAGACCTTGTGTAGATATCAAACATCGGTGATGCACATTATAAGACTGCTGGCTGGATTTCGTGTAGATATCAAACATCAGTGATGCACATTGTAAGACTGCTGGCCGGATTTCAAAGTTACATTGTACCGTGCAACGTTGCTGCTTTCCCGCCATGCACGCGCATTGTGTGGGCACCATGCATGAGCGTTGCGTGGCGAGTGGCAATACCCGCTGAGGAATGAGGAGCACCAGATCCAATCCGATGATCTCACGCTCACGTTAGTCTATCTATCTATTGTACACAAATGGGAGTGTCAAGAACTTAACAGTTTCAATTCATCATCTGAACTTCAGTCCTATCACATACAGACCTGCCTCTTTTTTTTGTCCATTTCTGGAACATTCGTGGTCTTAATGCTGACCTTCCTTTTGTTGAACACCATCTGATTACCCTCTCCCCTAATCTTTATCCTCTTTCAATGAAATCTAACTGTTTAAGGCAGCTTCTCTACACTGTTAGATCTCCAACTATAATCCCTATCATCGATTCCACTGCAAGGGTGGACTTTGTGCTTCCTGTAATATAAAAACACCTGTTGCTTGCCTCATGGATCTTGAATCTCCTAACCTTGATGCCATCTGGCTCAAAATCTTTGTTACCTTACTTTTATATTTCATTTATACCCTCCCATTATGTACAACTCTTTATTATTTAACTTCTTTACATGAAGCCCTCTTCTTGTCTCATTCATGTGCTGAGATCCTCTACATGGGATTTCAGTGTCCACCACAAGGATTGGTTAAGCTCTAACCGGGATGATCCTGGTGGAGATGTGGCCTTCTCTTTTTCTCTCCTTAAAGATCAGGAACAATTAATTAAATACCCTACCCAAGTTCTCAACCATAAAAACCATCCTTATAACACACCTTATTTTTCCCGCTGTACCCTGCCACTAAACATATTCCATTTCTGCCCGCTTACACTCCAAAATTTTATTTCTGTTACTTCTAATTGGGACCGCCCATCCTCTATCCCTTTAAAATACCAGATGTGGCATTTTGGGATAGGAGCTCAGTGGTTATCTCTGCATATCTTTACAGACTTTCCCTATATTAGGTACTGCTTCTCTGGTCGAGATGCTTCGTTTTGTGCTGAACGCACAGCAGTGGTTATCTTGGCTGGGATGGAGTCCTACATTCCATCTTCTAAATCTTCTCTTCAATCATGGTTTGATCGCTTCGGCTCTGATGACTGTCACATAAGGGAAGGTGTGTACCAGACCATGAAATTGATGCCTGTCACATAAGGGAAGGTGTGTACCAGACCATGAAATTCTTCCCTTTCCTAGTAACCCACTCTGCTTTCATTTCTTCTTTGAAAAGCCAAGTGCACTTTCATAAAAAGCAAATGTGCTGATTTTATTTCTTCAACAGACATATCTTTTTGGTCCTTAACAAAAAGAATCCCCAACAACTGTAATTCAACCTTTCCTTCTCTTTTCCAACTTAATCAATCTATTGCTAACTCCCTAACTGATAAGGCTACTCATTTTGGCATCTTGCTTTCTCTAACTCAACTTCTGATTATCCTTTTGTTCCATCTCTTAGAAATTGAATTATAATATTGGGGTACTGAGTGCCCCTGCTCCTGCCCCTCTTAATGCCTTCTACTACATGCAAGGAATATGTGCAAAGTATTCCTTCTTCCCATTCCCAGTGATAGGTAAATGGGTAATGACAGTGTTGTGCTGTGATTTAATATTTAGATATGTGAAAAATGATAAAAAGAAAGAAACACATCTCCAAACTCTGATCTATGATGCAATCCATTAAAGCTTTAATTCAAATTTCCTTAATTCAATTTCCTAAGTTTGTAATGTGACAAGTGATTATAATGTCAGCTAAGTCAAGAGCCACCTACTTGATGGTAATATTTTTTAAGACATTTCACAGACTTTCCACGTGATCAAAGTGATGACTTATTACATTATGCAACCTTGTGACATAAGACTTGAGTAAAATTTACCTATTTCATTAGATATCCATGTAAAACAGCTAACAACAACCTACCACAGTGACTTACTATGTGACACTGAGTTGACGCAGTCAAGGTACTCTGAGTTGGTGTCATCATACATGTACTGGTAACTGGCCCGTACAATCTTGAGTGGACTCTGTTCATGATGCAGATGACACGATTTGCTGTGGGAGCAAGTAAGATTACAAGTGTAAAAGAAAAAAGTAATTGACAAAAATATTCAAAAAACTTTGTGCATCAATGGTATCTTCCATGAGTAAATCTTTACATAAAACATACTGAAGATGAGGTATGGGAGAAAGAAATTCTACCTTTGTATTACCTGCATGTCATGGAAGCTGACTAAGAGGGATGGAAGTGGGAGGCTACAACCCCCCATTCTTGTTTTTCAATTTCTTAAAGAAAGAACAGAAAAAAGAGCCAAGCGAGGAGTGCTCATCCTTCTTGAAGGCTCAGGCTGGGGTGTCTGAATGTGTGTGGATGTAACCAAGATGAGAAGAAAGGAGGGAGAGGTTGTGCATTTGAGGTTAGGAACCTGGACATTCTGGTTTTGAATGAATCAAAAATGTTCAACTGTAAGGGGGAAGAATGGTTTGGGAATGTCTAAGGGGTAAAATCTGGGGATGGTGTAAGGGTAAGAACTAAGGAAGGGGTTGCACTACTACTAAAGCAAGAGCTGTGGCAGTGTGTGAAAGAATGTGAGGAAGTGAACTCTAGACTAATGTGAGTAAAAATGAAAGTGGATTATGAGTGATAGGTGATTATTAGTCCTTCTGAAAGGAGAAGGATGAAGGGAGGCAAGTGTTTCGGGAGAAGCTGAGTGTGTGTTACCAGTTTTTGAGATTGGGTATTGGTGATGGGTGATTTAAATGCAAGAGTGAGTTTTGCAACAGTATAACACTCAATAATTCTCTGATTCAGAGCAGTGCCACCAGTCAAGAGGGGTTGAGATGATCCCCGGGTCCACTTGACCATTATCATGCAACTGGGATCCACCCCATTTCCATAGCTACAGCTTCTAGACATGGCTTTTTTCTATCCATTTCTGCAACATTCAATGTCTTAATTCTAACCTTCCCTCTGTTAAGCATCAGTAGATCACCTCCTCCCCCAATCTTCTTCCTGAAATCCAACAGTCCAAGGCTACGCTATCATATCTTCAGTGGGCCAGGTTAGTTGGGGTGTGAGTTTGAGTAGAGAAAATTTGGAGAAAGTGATGTTTCATATACATGGGAGCGTACATGGCAGTAAATGGAACCATGGAAGCGGAAGTGACTCGTTGGGTGGGTGAGGAGGCAAAAGTTTTGGTAGCATCTAAGAATTTGTGGAAAGAGAGAGGTCATTATCTGGAGGGAAAAAAATGGGTATGTCTGAAGTGAAGCAGGCCCAATAATGTTGCATGGATGCAAGGCATGGGATATAGATGAGATGTGTGGAGGAGGGTGGATGAGTTGGAAATGAAATGTTTGAGGACAGTATGCGGTGTCAGGTGGCTTGATTGAGTAAGTGATAAAAGAGTTAAGAAAGAGGTGTGGTACCTCAGACTTGAACAGCATATCTCAATGGGGTACACAAAATCTTGCTAAGTTTAACGCCTCCAAGACCCAATTTCTACTCATCTCTATATCGAAAACTCCTCACATCTCGTCTCTCCTTTGACAGCTCTGTAATTTCACTTCTTGACTCAATGAACAACTTGGTATTACTGTAACATCCACTCTTTCTTGGAAACCTCACATTACAGGAATAGCTAAGTCTGCCTCTAAGAAACTGG
>JAYMFT010080716.1:0-14296 GCA_038088735.1 Panulirus argus | reverse complement strand
ACCTCGCTATCGCGGGAAAAGGCGAATATGTATGAAAAAAAAAAAAAATATATATATATATATATATTCTTTTTCTCTTTCTTTCTTTCTTTCATACATGTTTTCTATTTCCTGTGTGAGTGAAGAAGTATCCAGAATAGGTTACCATGCATTAGAGGTCAAGAGATTCTCATTTGGTTCTTTTCTCTGCTCCTTATTTTGGAAAGTATTACAGGAAGAATTTGTAGCCTCCCACTCCTTTTACTACATGCATGAGATACATGGGCAGCATTTTTTCTCCCCTATCCCTTGGGATAATATATACATGCAATGTACATGAGATGGTCTTGATTGGGGCATTCTGTTGCTCTTGCTGTTTCAGCTAACATTATAATATAAAAGATCGAACTACAAACAGCCTATTCCCATACCTGAGATATAACATTGGTATTTATCTCTATATCCAGTGTAACAGTGACAGTCATCAATATTTCAATTTCTCTGAGGTATAACCAAACAAACACAAACATTATCAGTAACCTACACCAAAGTACAATTATTTTTGGACATAGAGGTTAAATTTTGAAGTAGGAAACCCATCTCCAGAAAATCATTTATCACAGGTCCTCTTTAATTCAGGAATGGAAGAATGCCTACAACTATCAATTAGGTTTCTTTTTTTGTGCTTTATTCACACCATATAGGGAGACAAGGAGTGTAAAATAACAAACATATGAAAAAAAGGAAATTATAAAAATCTAAATGAAATTCTCAATCAAAAAAGCTCCTCATTACTGGGGTTGAAAAGTTTAGGAGACCTTCCTGTATGCCTTGTATATTTCTGCCATGGTGGGGAGGGCTGACCCCACTTCTCTTTGAGTCTTTTATGCATTTTAGAAAGCCTCTTAACATTTTGTGTTTGAAGAAATTCAAGCGTTGCAACCTTTTTACCTACTATACTACCTTTACAATGATGGAATGTTTCTGAAGATACTGCTTCCATTTCTGAATGACTATGACTCAAACCACATTCATAGCACTGATCATTACCTGATTCTGACTGCTGCACTTTGGAGTAGTTTTTCAGAGGTGAGTGAACCTTACTGGACGGCACATACTTGCCTTTTCCATGTGATTATTCAGCTACATTACTTGAGCTATCACTGCCCCTTTTAACAGAGATAATTTTATGAGGGGGCTTCCTTCATTTTTCTTTCTTAAAACTATATACAATATTTCCTTCAGCACTACCTGTAAAGGAATTATCACTACAGTTAACTGTTTTATCACTGTAAAGTTTATCCAGCGACTGTGGATGAAAAGTGTTTTTACTTTCTTTAACCAAGTTATTAATGTCAAAACTCATTTTTTCTACATTATTCCATTTGTACAAAACAATTTTCACAATTTGTCATATCACTCTTACAAACAGCAACTGATAAATTCATCTGCTTGTCACTAACACTACATACTGCATCCTGGTTCTGACAACCATAATCTTCACATTTATCTTTATGACCCTTATTTGTTTTTTTCTTGACTATTTTGTCTGAAAGCAAATTAAAATGTACACTATTTTTGTTATAAATATCAACTTTTTCGACTTCTTCAACATCTAACTCAGCCACATCATTTTCACATATCTCGGTTTTTTCTTCAGAAAGTACACTAACATCTGTGGTATTCTTCCTACACTCAATCATATCAAGTTCTTCACTATAAGACTGGGATGAGTAACTTTCATTGATAGATGACTGCTTTCTCTTTCTTCTTTTATTGAGTTTGTTCACTGATCCTTGCACAACAAACAACCCACAAGGTATTTCAGTTTCAACAAAAAAATTCTTTCTAAATTCCTTCCTAAGTTTCCTGTTGGAGAGCAAACTACTGTTTACATCACTTTTCAAGTAAACCTCATTTATAGCTGTGTCTGTTTAACCATGGTGTCACTGATTTCCTGCTTCTCAGCTTCTGAAATATTTTCCTGTAACATGATTTCTTTTTCAGAAACAACACTACCAGCTACACAGTGCTTCCTGTACTTAGTTAAATCAACTTTCTTAAGATCTGGCTGCATTAAACTATTATCAGTGTCACCCCACTGACTAATCTTATTTGTCTTCTTACATGTGCTTCCTAATTTTTTCATACCCTGTGACTCCCAAAGTTTTTCAATTGCCTTTGTATATCCTTTTCTATTTTTTTTTTCTTGATTTTTTTCTTTGAAAAGGAGCTTGTATCCATACGATCTTTAATAGAACCACTTGTATTACTTAAGTATAGTTCCTCACAATCAGGCTGGGTCAACTTACTTAATATACTACTTGTCTCCCACTTCTCAACTTCACTTGAATAATTTTTTCCTCTTTTGATTTTCCTCTCCAAGAGAACCCTGCAATCCACAGAATCATTAGTATACTCATTCAATTCAATCCCGTGACCATCCGGTGAGGTTAAACAACTCTCACTCATAGTTAATTTCTTTTTTTTTTTTATGTTTCTGCCTTTTTCTTAAATCCTGCATATCTACTGATCTAAGAGGTTTTTTATTTCTCTTTGTATTTTTCTTTTCCTTTTTTTTCTTGGTCTTACCTAAATGCAAGCTAACATTTACAATATTTTTCAAATAGTCATAATTTATGTCGGTTTGAGAATTTGTTCGAGTCGGTTCAGCTTCAGTACCACTAACTTTCTGATTCTCAACATCTAAACTATTTCTTGCCTTGATGTTTCCCTCTAAAAATATCTTATCAACCACAGCATTATCTCTGAACTCATAACTTTCTCTACCAATTAATCTTCTCTTTTTTCCCTTCTTAAGTCTCTCTTTAGTATCTTGCATATCAACTGGTCTGCAAAGCTCTGTAGTTAATATTGAATGGCCATCTGTTTCCATGGCTTGCCCCACTACACTGATTTTCTGCTTCTTTTTGTTTTTTTTTCTTTGCAATATATTCATTTCCAAAGTATTTTTTAATTCTGGCCCTAAAATTGTAGCTTTATAATGCGGGTGTAGTAATTCTATTTCAGAAACTTTAGCTTTACTTAATGACTCCCTATCAAATTCAAATGATTTGATGTTAGTCAATTTACTTTTATTCTCATCTGAATGATCTACTTTCCTCTTTTTGGGTTTCTTCTTTAAAAATGAGCTATCATCCTCTGTAACTGCACTGAAACTTTCACATACTTCAGCATATGACTGCACCTTATAATTGTCAATGTCAGTTCGTGGCAAATTCTTTTCCTTTTTCTTCTGTTTGTTTCCAACCTCAGTTGGTTGGCATAGTTCATAAGCTACTTTTATATTTCCATCCTTTTCTTGAACTTTTTTCCCTGACATGAAACCACATTCCACATCCTCTTGTTTATCAAGTTTTATTCTACTAACTTCACTAGCTAACCAGTGAAGCTCCTGTTTTCCTTTACTCTTTCTGCTTGTGGTCACTGGTTCATCAACCATTTTGCTGCCACCCTCAACAAAATCATACCCATTGTTCTTTTCCTGGGCCCTCTCCTCTATGTTTGTTTTCTGTATCTCCCTGAATCTCTGCCTTGGCATTAAACTATTTTCTGAATGGTGCTTTTTTTCATGACATTTCACTACTAACTGAATGTCAGTTTTGTTTTCTTGACTAGCTGGACACTGAGAGACTTCTATTTGCTCATTTTGAACCTGAAACTTTTCTAATGTGTTGTTTTCCAACAATTCCGAAAACTTTTCTGATTTATCAGAAGGATTTCTTTTTGCTTTATTCACATCATCATTAATCAAGATGTCAGGAAGTGGTAAGCCTTCAACACAAGACAGTTCAAATTTCCTTTTCTGTTTTCCATATCTCTGATTGCATTTCACTGCTCTTGCCTCTACATTATGGGTATTATTATTATGATATTTATCCATTTCCTTACAATTTTCAATTTCTTTCAGACTCTTATCTAAAATGTTTGTGTCATCAATCTCTTCAATATCAGGGACGGGGAGATCATAAGTAAATTCCAGCCAAAAATCAATTGTTTTCTGATTTTTCCTTGTGTTATTTTTCACTGAATGCTTACTTCTAGAGTACCTCTGATGTTCATTCATCTTGCAATCCTCATTCAAACAGTTTGTTAATTCATCTACAGTCCTTGTGGTAGTTGCTTGCTCTGAAAACTTTCTTTTCTCTGCTTTCTTGTTAGCTTCACCTTCCACTGGCACTGCATCTTGCTTTCTACATGAAACAACTTTTTGCTGTTTATTCAATGTGTCACTGTCTTCTTCAGAGCACTTCACATGTTTTCTCATCATTGTATTATCATGATTTACAATGTTTGTAAATTCATCTGTTAAATTTCTCTTTCTTCCTCTTCTCACAGCTTTCTTTCTCTTTGTACTCTTCTCTGATCTGGCTTCTGCTACTGTTTCAAGTTTGTAACACTGTTCCTCACTTTGTATTGTATTGATTATGGGACCTTCCTTCTCAAAAGATTTATATTCAAAATTACTTTTGTCTTCACAATCACTTGCAGTTACATATATACTATCATTAGAAATTCTTTCATTTTCAGCACTATTTTCTAAAATTTCATCCTCAACCTGAAAACTATTAACTTTTTCATGATCATTTCTTGTTTTCAAAAGACTGCTTAAATCTTCTTCAGTTTCATCCTGATGACAATGATCATTAGAAATCCTTTCATTTTCAGCATCATTTTCTAAAATTTCATCCTCAATCTGAGCACTATTAACTTTTTCTGAGTCATTTCTTATTTTCAAAGGGTTGTCTAAATCTTCTCTAGTTTCATCCTGATGACAATGATCTTCCATATTGAGTTTGTTAGTTGCAGTATCATTTACAGTCTTGTAAAGGCAGTCCTGAGTACAACTTGCAATTTTAACTCTATATGGTATACACACCATCCATGGTTTGCTCTTTACTTTATTTTGATCTGCAGTTTTTGTTTCAGGAGGAATTACTTCATCTGTTTTAACCACAATTTTATCAGAAGTAACACCAAGAAGGCTTGTACTTAATGATTCCTGACAGTCTGCATCACCCTCATTAGATGGTTGGGATAAAAGTTCCAGCTCTTCTTTGCCAGTTAAATGCATGGCAGACAAGGGAGTTAACTCTAAAACATTTTCCTTTTTCACATGATCTCCCTCTGTAACAGAAGTCTGTAATGAATGCAGAGTAGTTGACTGAAATGATTCATGCAATGCTGGCAAAGACTTATATAAATTATCAGAGGACATTTCTAAGTTACTTTCACCTTCACTCCTTGGCACAATATTTCTAAGTGACAAACTACCACCTGGCATCCTCTGATGTATCACCTGTCTTTTTGGTGTAGTACTAAAATCGTCTCGAGTGGGTCCTATACAGTATTCAATGTCACTTCCTTCATCTTTTGAAACTTTATTGGCTGATGACATGCTGGAACCTAATGAGTGAATAATTCTTTTCACAGTGCTCTTTGAAGAGTTCACTTTAACTGTATCACCATCACTGGACATTTTTGGTACTTGCCTTGAAGGAGTGATTGGCAGATGGTGCTGCAGATCATTAGACTGATGCTCTGAGGCAAAAGATGCATATGCTGACACTGCAGGATGTTTGTAAATCAAAGTCCCACTTTGACTGTCTTTCATAAAATGTGACTTATCATCTCGACATAATTCTTCCTCATTTGAACAAAATCCATCAATGTCTATTTTACTGCCAAGATCCACTGATGAATAAAATTCTTGAGCATTTTGTATATCATACTGAGGTACTTGCTGTCCTGGAGTTAAGGAAAATGTCAAGCAAGTTACACTTTCCTGTGTGTCTGCTACAGCATCCTTCATCGGAGTGCCTATGATTTTCTTGTCAGAGGTCGAATATTTTATCTCACTATTTTCAACACTCCTTTTACTTTGCTCATTAGCTTTCTGGTAGTTTGAAATGGTATCTTTTGACACATCTCCAGCTACAGTCTCCATGTGTAATAGGTTTCTCTCATCTTTTGTAACATGACTTTGGGCTTCTGGAATTATGTGAATACCATCATCTTTATATTTCATACTCAACTGAGAAAGAGCTTCTTCAACAACCGTGTTATTGTACATGAAAGATTCATGCCTAAAAGGTACGCAGGCACTAGGAACTAAATTTGAAGGTAAAGGCATATACTGGAAGTAAAAGCTGTCATCCCCAACCTTCTCTACACTTTCTGGAGAAGGACTGCTCCCTTGCCCTTGTGAGTTCTCTGCTAGGTATCTACTAGACCTACATTGCCTTTGTCCACAGGGTATGGAGCTTTCTGCTTCTTTACTTGAACTTCCAGATAAAACAAACTTACGCTGATTCAGTCTCAAATCATGAGAATTTTCTGTCATTTCCCTTGACATTCCAGAATTAGAAACACTTGTCTTATTACCACTAATGTCATCAAGAAAATCATCATCCTGATGACTTAAATTCTTCATGTTGTTTTCTTGGAGCAAATTTTCACTGCCATAACAGTTACCACCATTACTTACATCCAATCCATGAGTGTGGAGCAACTTTGCTCCACCAGATACAACTGAGCATTTTACTTCATCATGATTAATCTGGTTGGCTGTGTCATGATCTATACCTGAGAAAGTATTTGCAGTATATTGGCTTTTTAAGTTATTATTAAAGCTACAGGAATACTGAGACTGAGGATCATAATTATCTTCTTCTACATTCATATCTAGGTCCCTGTTCTGCTGTTCCTGATTAGGGGAAGTTGGACAACTGGATATCATAGTTATTGGCTTTCTTTCTTTCCTCTGTAAATGCCTTTTACTTTTTTTATTAATGGAGACAATTTTGTTTTCACTAATTCTATCTTGCTGTGACTTAGAATTTTTAAATAATTCTGGTTCATCCCACTTATCAACTGTATTGAAAAAATTCTCTGCCTCAAATGAAAGCCTCTGAGTAACTTTTGGATAATACTGTACCATGTTAAGTGCATCATGCATTTCAGATTCCTGTTGTTGGGGCAAAACTATCCTACTACTGCAAGTATTTTCTGCTGCTACTTCTGTCTCCTTGCTTGTTTCATCTCTTTTATTTTCAGCAGCATGTAGTCTAGTGTTCTCAAAAATGTTTTCTGAACTTATTTCTTCCCAACCAACTTTAGTTTGAATTTCACTACCATGTAACCTTTGTTTCTGTTTATGGGGTGATTCTGCCCATTTTTTAGCACTTTCCATACACAGTGAATCAACAGAATTGACATTTACCACAGGACTTGTTCTCAAACAACCAATGAAACTGCCATTTTGCACAGGATCTACAGCAAGACAAGCAGTTTTCAGAAACAGAGGATTCCCAGGATTCTCATCTTTAACCTGAGTACTTGTTAGTATGATACCTTGTTCGTCAAAAGATACATCACACACTGATGTGGGAATGTCTAGCAAGTTATGACAACTTTGGGTTTCCATTCTGTTTGTGAATATTCTGCCAACCTGAGATTCAAAGTTACACCGTTCTTTTCCACCATTTAGGGATAAGGGGTCAGTTTCATTCCTTATCTTTCCAGGTTCATTTTCTTCACATGTATTCTGAATACATTCAAGTGAATTGCTATTCTGAATGCCATTCTGTTCATATTCCACAATTTGTTTTTCTTTACAATGCTCACAGCTGCCAAAAGTTTTATTTTCCAGATGTTTACACCTGCAAAATGGAGATATGAAAAAAAAATTAATTAAGGGTACAAAACAATGACATATTTGTATGCCATTCGTGAAGTAATTTATGATATAAAACATATTTCTCTAAGTAAAATCTAACTTAAAATGATAGATATTAAAGGAGACATCATTCATGCAATCTAGATACAATATAAAAAGCTAAAAATCTTTTATGAGCACAGATGTGCAAAATGAGGATACCAATGCAATCTATATACAATATGAAAAATAATAATGTAAAGAAAAAACTTGAATCAAGAAATTTTTCAAGGGTACATATGTACATGCTAAGGATACTTCTTGGTCAAACATCTGGCTTTTCTACCAAAAATTATATGAACCTAAAATCAATAGCATTACATGCTCTAAAAGCACCAATTGACTTTTCTAGCAGTTAGCCATTCACAGACCATATATCTTCTGTGTATAAAATGATGACTATTCACATTAACTGAAAGCAGCATCTAAATTTCCTATTGTTTTGTCTACAAAGAGTAAGAATATAACTGTCTACAGTAAGCAAATCAGTGAGTAAACAGACAGGTCATTGTACCCTCAGTGCCATATTTGGGCTCATAAAATGTAGGTTTTAAAGAATAAAAAATGATACAGTTGATCATAGTTTCATATATTTTTCTAAACAATTCTCAAAGTATGGTCTTTTAACTTACACATGAATTAATAATCATCAACATATTTAGGAAAATACAAGAGAAGATAGCTAGAGGGTTGGGTGTGACAAAACCCAAAAACAGTATGTTGAAAGTAGCCAAAATATACAAGACAGTGCATGCAATCAAAATTTGCTGAAGTTGTGTTCAAATGAGCTTGCAGAACAATGATGGAAATAAAATAGCTAAAAATTTGTAGATAAAGGAAAAATTTATTTTACCCTACTGCTCTTACCAGATCAGTCTCTGAAACACGGAAGTACATCTTAAAAATGGAAACAATAAAGGACTAAAACACAATTTCTCTTTCATGAAAAGAAAGAACATCATTTCCTGGGTACACCCTGTTTAATAGGGATAAGGAAAACAAAGTAGGTGACGTTGTCTTGCTCTTTGTTAAATTTAATTCAAATCCCATAGTAAGAGCTGTTGTAGCTGATGACTTCATTTTTGTGGATATTAAAGATAAACAACATAAGAAATAACAGTAGGACTAGTATACTGGTCCCCTGCATAGAAGCCAGAGGTAGGCAAGGGATTTTATGTTCAGTTGGCTGATATTTGTAATGAACAAGATTCTTTCATAGTCAGAGATTTTAACATACCAGTATCTGTCTAGTAGCTCCGGGTGTTGGCTCTACCAAAATTTACTTGATAGTGCCATAATCTAATTAGTCAAGAAACCTAATCACAACGAGAATAAACTAGATTTAGTTCTGCCTACAAATGAGGATCTAGTTAATAATGTTGATGTTGGAGAAAAATCTAGGAAAAGTGATCATCAACTACTTACTTTTGCAGCCATTTTCAACACAGCATGCAATGTTGGTTAAGATGACATTCACAAAAAATAACCAATTCTAAACATACAAATTTTAATGATCTTCGCATTTATCTTGACAGGCAAACCTGGGATGATATGGTCAACAAAAAAGACATGAATGTAGCTTGGTAAAACCTTCAAAGCCGTAGAGGAAAGATGGTCTATCTCTTAAACCAAACCAAGGTCGTGGAATGTTCAAATAAATTAGAGCTTTCTGTTTAAGAAAGTAACACATGAGAAACTCAAAGAAACCAATAACCAACATGAGACAGTAAGTTACGTAGATCTGAATAAATAGAGTAAGAGAGTTACATGACAAAGTAAATATCAATATGAAGCATATATTGCTGAAAATATCAAAAGAAACCCTAAGGAGTTTTACAGTTATGTCAGAAGCTTGAAAGTCATTACCTACTCAACTGTTCCATTAATCATGGAAAACAGTGATTCGGTTCAAGACAATCCAGCCATGGGAAAAAATCTTGAATTACTTTTTTACATCTACACTTATGATCAAAGACACAACCTATGTCCCAAATCCAGTTTCACTGATAAGAGGGGAGAACCTTCTTCAACAAATTGACTTAAAAGCTGAAGACATAATATCAGCAATAAACGGATGAAAAATAAATAAAATGGCAGTCCCTTATCACTTTTATTTAAGGACAATGAAAGAGGCAAAAAATGAGACAGTTAAGCCCTTGACTGCCCTTTTCAACAAGTCACTTGCTACATGAAAAGTTCCAGATGAATGGCAGTTTGCCAATGTAAGACCATTTTCTAAAAAGGGTAGCAAGTCACTGCCCAGAAATTATCGTCCAATTAGCATAACATTTGTCGGCGGAAATCTTATGGAAACCATCATTTGAGACAGAATTGTTAACAATTCTCAACATGATTTTCAGTGAAAGTGCTTATTCTTGATTTCTTTAACAATATAAAATCAAAATTTATGACAAAAGTAAAGCAGTTGGTGTCAACTATTTAGATTTTCCAAAGGCATTCAATAAGGTTCTGCATCAGAAGTTACTAGAATAAATCAGGTTACATGGCACTGATGGGATTGTATTTCAGTGGATAGGAATGGTTGGACGTAACAACTGGAGGGTCACAAGAATCAGTCAAGTCATGGGACTGATTCTTTCATATATATATATTTATTTTATTTATCATACTTGATCGCTGTTTCCCACGTTAGCGAAGTAGCGTCAGGAAACAGACGAAGAAAGATCCATTCACTCACATACACACATATATACATACATGCATATATATATATATACACAATACATACACATACATGTCAACATATACATATATACATACATATACAAACACATGCATATATAAATATACAAATTCATACTTGCTCGCCTCCATCCATTCCTGACACCACCCCACCCCACAGGAAATAGCATCACCAACCCCTGCGTCAGCAAGGTAGCGCCAGGAAACAGATGAAAAGGCTACATTCGCTCACACTCAGTCTCTAGCTGTCTTGTGTAATACACTGAAACCAGAGCTCCCTTTCCACATCCAGGCCCCACAGACCTTTCCATGGTTTACCCCAGACGTTTCACATGTCCCGGTTCAGTCCACTGACAGTACGTCGACCCCAGTATACCACTTCGTTCCGTTTCACTCTATTCCATGCACGCCTTTCACCCTCCTGGATGTTCAGGCCCCGACCACTCAAAATCCCTTTCACTCCATCTTTCCACCTCCAATTTGGTCACCCACTTCTCCTTGTTCCCTCCACCTCTGAAACATATCAAAATTCTCTGATGATACAAAGCTGGAAAATAACTCTACAAATGATCTTGAATATCTACAACTTCAAACTGATATAGCCAAACTAATGGACTGGGCTCAAAGATGTATAATGGATTTTAATATCAGTAAGTGCAAAGATTTACATTTTGGAAGCAAAAATGAAAAGGCAAGCTACAGAATGAATTATGTTGCATTGCAAAAGGTAATCGAGGAAAAAGACTGACATAATAATCTTTGGTGACCTAAAACTAAGTAAGCAATGCAGAGAAGCAATGAAAAGAGTAAACAAAATTCTTAGATTCATAGGTAGAGCCTTCGAATTTTAGTCAAGGAAAATCATCCTTACTCTTTACAGTTCACTAGTTCATCACCATCTTGAGTATTTTGCTCAGTTTTGGTCAACCTACCTAATAAAAGAAAAACATAATGGAGAGAGTGCACCGTCGAGTTACCAAGATGATTCCCGCTGACAAACAAATCCAATGAGAGCAGACTAAATGACTTGAATCTATTTAGTTTTGAAAAGAGAAGGCTAAGAGATGATCTAATACAAGTATTCAAAATGAGAGAAGGCTTTGAAAATCTTGATCTATCAAGTTACTCAAGACTTGATCTGTCTGATTTCACTTGCAATAATGAATACAAACTCATGGGCAAACATTTTACCTTGAATGGGGCGAAGTACTTTTTCTTCGATAGAAGTGTTAACATATGGAACGATTTGCCAGTTACTGAGGTTGAAAGAACTACAGATACACTTAAGAACACACTTGATAATTATTTTATTTCAAGTCCACAACTTACATTATTTGTGTCTCCTTGGCCATATTGACAATCAGCAGGTTACCTTCTTTGAATTATCTTTAATTAAAAGCCTTCTACCTTTTACCACACTAATCTGTGAGTTTCTGATATTCTTCATTATCAAAAACAGTCTTGAAAGGACCCAATGGTCTGTTGCTGTTTGGATTCCTTTGTATTCCTTTTTTTTTCATACTTGATTGCCATTTCCTGTGTTAGTGAGGTGGCACTAAAGTGCTAATAAAACAACCAAGAAACAACTGATACTGTCCTAAACTCACACACACAAAAAAAAAAAGAAACTTGTGTAGCTAATTTATAGGTAAAATTATCTCATCAATACCCTCATATCTCCTTTAGCTGTTTTTTCTTGTATCTATCTAAATATAGTGTCTGCAAAAGACACCGTCTGCCCCCCCCCCCATAAATATTCAAAGATGATACACAGCTAAGGTTTATGGTGGGAACAAGCATTTAATGCTCTCAGGGTGAAATCATCATACATCTGGTCACTGAAGCAAGTGTTTCTAATGGTGTGAGCACCAGTAACCCACCTTAGTGAGCCTCAGTCTAACATGAGGGAATGACATTTTTACTCTTCCTAGCTGCTTTATTTTGTAAATTTTGCTTCTGACTGCTGTATTTCTTCCACCTGTGCTTCAAGATGAATTGCTCTAGCCTTTCTAAGAAGAAAAAGCCCAAATTCTCCCCTGCAGGCAAGAAACAGTGGGTACACGAGATTTCTAAGTGCACTGGGTACTCAGACTGTATGATCAGGCAGTTGCTTCCTGCAGCACCTCATCAGTGCCTCACTCATTCAGGAGAACAAGACCCTATGGATCCAAAATGTGGACCTAGAAGACTTAAAAAATTTTGCCAGTTCGATTCCCATAAGTCTGCAGATGGTAATCAAGGCCAAAGGAGAGATGACAAAGTATTAAAATGTAAGTGCGCCTGTGCCTCTGAAAATGTACGAGGAGGTGGACATGGTTTTTTTTGCAAACACTGTAAATATAGATGATTATTAATATATTCACCAGGTAAAAAAATCTCCTCAAGAGAACTGTGTACAAAAGCATATGAAAAATGTAACACTGAGCATTATAATACATCAACTTAGCATGTAAAGTGAAAATGTAAGAAGCAATTTCATAATGAAGTTCATGTTTTTCTTTAACCCTTTCACTGCAGCAGTTATTATATCAATTGCACAATCTGTAAGAGGAATACCTTAATAGATTCTAACCTCATATCTCCATTATTGTGTTATTACAGCAGCTAAAGCATATTTTCGAATTAAAATGACATATAACTCAATCTGGTGAAACAACATTTACATATGCAATAAGCCATTTAACTTGTATCCTGCTGCCAGGCGTATGAAGCAGGCCAAGAACACTAGCAAGCATATAGTGAGGTGTGTCATACTTTTGGATGTGTTTTATCACAAATAAACATGACTTAATGGTTTTCATAACTAACATGCATTACAGAAGTATCAAGGCTTCTCAAATTATAACATGGGGCCACAGATCTCATGTAGGCCTCCTTGACATCTCTGCATAGAATGGCCAGTGCATGAAAAAAATTTTAGGCTACAGCATCTGGCAATGCACCTACAAGCATTTGTGGTTGTATATTTTGCCATGAGGCAGAGGTTTACACCCTTGTTGCAGTGAACATAAAATAAAATAAGTGAAATATACAATCTGGTTACAGTGAATGGGTTGTCACTCTAGGCATGAACTTAGAAAGCATGTGAATTATATAAGAGGCTGTATAGGTACTGTATGCACTGTACTCAATCTACTTGATGGAATTGGGAATGGAACTTATGATGATACACATACAGATGTATGGATATACAAAATGATATATAATTTATCATGCACAGAGCATACACTACATTATAGGGAGAGTTGATCTTCATATTTACTGTTCACACTACATTAAGTCAATTCTTACCCTTGCCCCTTAATACTTGAATATTCCATGAACTTCTTTAAGAAAGGACCAGGATAATCTAAAATGCTGTTCAACTCATCTGCAAGAGTTTGGTAGCCATTTGAATACAAGGCAGCTTTGGCTCTTGATATGTAGTCCATACCTGAAAAAATGCGCAGTAGCCTTAAATTGAGCAAAAGTACTTGTTTTATTATGTAATTATATTCCACAGTCAGCAAACAGACCATAAACATATAGAGAAAGCCAATTAAGCATGCAACACATATCATTTATCCATTATCTATTATACTTGATCGCTGTTTCCCATGTTAGCGAGGTAGCGCCAGGAAACAGATGAAGAAAGATACATTCCCTCACATACACACATATATACATACATGCACCTATATGCACAACACATACATATACATACCAATATACATATATATATATATATTTTTCTGTTATTATTATACTTGATCACTGTTTCCTGTGTCAGTGAGGTAGCACCAGGAAACAGAAAGACCCATCCCCCACATACATACATATATACATACATGCACATATATGCACAGTACATACATATACATACCAACATATACATAT
>JAYMFT010080705.1:0-14296 GCA_038088735.1 Panulirus argus | reverse complement strand
TATCTATCTATATATCTATCTATATATATATATATATATATATATATATATATATATATATATATGTATAATATGATGATCACACTAGTTCTTGATGATAGATATGAAGGTGAAATCGCAATTGAATAGTTTCAGATGATTTTGTTTAACATGTATTTTTCAATTCATGCTACACTACATGTTTCACGGAGACAGTCCGCCTCATGAGGTGAAAACAGTTCATAAACTTTTTAATTCCCGCGACCAACACACAGAACGAACACCTCGTTTTAACCTTTAGGATGCTGCGGTGGAGGAGGTGCGAAATGTAGCACAGGAACCGGGGAATGGCCGCGTCCCTGGTGTGGTGTCTCCGCCTGTGGTGTGGCTGCGAAACTCATCAGCGGTAATCGCTGTACGAGCGGCGGACTCCACGTTATCAAGTTAGTGTTGGCGCAGGAGTGGCTGGCCGGTGATCGGGGTCGGTGGACGGCTCTCCCAGCACAGGAAAGGAAGGATGACACCCGAGTTTTGTCCCTCGTTGCCGCTTTGCTCTGCTTTCCATTCTAAGCAAGTTGTCCGCTCCCATATTTGCAGAGTGTACCTCTGAGGAAGTTACACAAGGCAGGCTGAAGACGTTTTCGAGGCGACTCTTAAGGATCAACAGCAGAACGATGTTTGCAAGAGACTCAGATGATATTGAGATCGAAAGGATATACTCGTGTATGGCACTCGAGTTGCCTTCGGCTCCACTGAGTGCCCATCGCTGAGCGGGCTGCTGCTGCTGGTGTGGCAGCGGAACGATCGTTCCCGTCGCTTGCAGAGACACATACCACCACAGTGTAAGCTATTTCTGTCTCGATACCTGTATAGCCGAGTGGTCGGAGCATAACAGTGGCGTCTCGAGGGTAGCGTGTCTGCGGCCCCAGAGTGGTCCTGCACTGCCGGAGCCAAGTGATGGCGACTGTCAGGAGCCGCGTACCACAGACGCTGCTGCGCAACTTCCGCATATCTTACCGAGAGGACACATGTGGTGCGCATCCTCTCCCTGCCTGGCCTCCACAGAGCCCGACATTGTATGGGTTGAAGCAGCGAACCTTATGTCTCCAAGTCTGTTCCTCGGAATTTCTTGTACAAACACACACACTGACCATGAATCAGCACGGGCCCGTCCGTCCAGGGTCGATCCGCAGGGATTGGAATCCTGCGCGCGGTATCGGCCCTCAACCAACTCAGGTGCTTATTCTCCCCTCGGGACTGGTCGATAAATAAGTACCTGGCTTAGACTGGAATGTGTATGCGTATATATACACGCGAGCAAAGACATGGTTCGTATAAACAAACTTAAGAGTGGAGAACGCGTGTGCTAAGCTTTCTCTTCGTAATACACAAACACACAGCGCACTCCATATCAGTGCGAACTTGTTTGCTTTTGAGGTTTACCACATACCGTCGTAAGCCGGTAGGGCAGGTGTCAGAACTTGAACCCAACGTGAACCCCAAGTGTGGCCGAAGATGACACCACCTGCCGAGGAACACACTAAACCTTGCTTTAACCTCTTGAGTGTGACCCGCACGACCCTTGACTGCGACAGTATGACGCACAGCCACGACGGTATGACCCCGATATGACCCTTTTATGTGATGGCGTGACCTCAAGGGGTTATGTCAGCATCCAGGAAATCACGAAAGGCATGAGTGCCACCAACGTGCCCATCTAACCCCAGCGCTCTGGGAAATAGTTGGCGATTTTCTTGAGGTGCGGGCGGCCCTATGGGATCAGGGCCGGGAGGGAAGTATGTGGGCGGCAGATGGACTTCCCATTGTGTGGGGCGGGAGGTGCCGTTGGCATTCCCCGCCACCATGGGATCCGGGAGGCATTATGGTGGAACCTTTGGTAACCCGTGACAAGGGTCAGGGGCATGGCATGTAGGGAGCAGTATGTTGTTGGAACTCGTGGCAGCCCATGACTGGGCGTCCATTGTGTGAATATGAATCCCACACTTTGTAGATTAAAGAAGGATTATCCGGGAGCTCTTATATTTCGGTATTGGCTCCCAGTCTGTTACCGAACAGTGTATTCACATGTACACTGACTTTATTGGTATCTTTACACAAACATAGATTTCGACCGTATACAAAATGTTGCGTGGAATACCTGTATATTTAGAAGGGGTGTTCGTTAGTTTTTGGGGAAGATAATTGCCAGACATACAAAGGACATAGGCAGCCTCACAAAACCACTGGGAAATACGCCGTGTATGTCAAAAATGCTATAAAGTATGGAGCGATAAATCTAAGTAAAATTTCAGAAAGTTAGGGTAATCCTAGATTATACAGGTTAAAGGATGGAAAGACGTGGGAGCACTGGAATTAGAAAAGTTTGAGAATTTTAGAGAAAATGAATGTTCTAAGATACAGAGAACAGGTCAGAGTAAATGTTAAATGAAAGTACCTGAAGCAGCGCATGAAAAAGGATTGAATGATAAGGAAAAAGAAGAATATGAAAATAGCGTTTGAAAAAAGACATTTGTGTAGAGATGGGAACACGGACGTGTTTCCCTTCTGGGTCACAATGCCACTGTTGCTCTGGTCAGTGTATCTTTACTTCCATTAGTTTTTTATAGCATCTGCGAAGGCAATTTAGTATTTTTTTCATTAGATATTCAAAAGTAAGATCAGAGTTGTTAACTGTTGGTGGATCATACGAAAGTATATATATATATATATATATATATATATACCGTCTATATACGGTACATCATGAACGTGTTACTTTTGCTGCATTATGTTGGGTTTTCATAGTGTAGGGTGTGGCGACTAGGTCATGTTGGATGTGCTTACTGGGTCATGTTGAGTGTAGTTACTAAGTCATGTTGGGGTGGGTTCTAGGTTATGTTGGATGTGATTACTCATAATACTTATCGTGGGTTCAAGGATGTGTACCTATCCCAGGCTGTGGCAATATTAATTCTGGCTTTGCCAAACAGCCGTAGATCTTGTTAAGACTTGGTGTAACTGGTTACGTCTACACCCAGCACTGGAGTAGAGGATGGACCAGACTTACGTAAACTTACGAAGACGTCTACAGACCTCCCTGACTTGGTAAGTTTCTCAGCTCTGTCTACGATAAGATTTGGATGTTACCAGACTTTCGGAGCCTTTTTCTTTAGCGACCGATATGGCAGGGGCAAGACACGGCCAAACCATGGCCATCTCTAACTCTGATTGGCAGAAAAGTTATAGGAAACGAGGGAAACTAAAAGTGGGAAGAGAGTTCCACAGGTTCGCTATTCGAAGAGAAAATGAGATATGTAAACAGTCAGTATCCAAGTGGCTGGTCTCCACACACAGACCATGGGAAACAGCAGCCAGGAGCGTGTCCTGGGCCCAAGCCTTAGGGGCAGAGAGGACACATGCAAATAGCTATCTGAACTGTGGCCAAAGTGATATCTGTAGACGAGGGATGCAGTATCACGGCGGACGGTGAGGGATGGCTGGAGAGAGGTGATGCCTGGGTGATTTATAATATGGAAAGCTTATGATTCTACTCTGTCTGATGAAGAGGTGGAAGAGAGACTCTTCTTGTGCGAACAGAACTTCAGCTTTTGAGAAATGTTGGTTATATGGGGTCTCCAGGATAGAGTAAAGGATGTAGTTATGCCCATGTTTATATTATTTCAGAGATGAATTTTGTTTTGAAATCAAACAGGGAAACGAGTGATATTTGGAAAGAGATTAAGCAGAAATTGCTTTTTAGCACGAGATGTATCATTTACTGACAACCCATTCTAAGATAATGCGTAGGTCCGAATTAAAAGCATATATGATCATTACAAGAAAGAGAACGGGTATTAGAGCGAGGAAGGGAGGGGAAGTGAGTTAAAGTATGCAGAGCAGAACCATCAGCGTAAGAATGAATAGGAAGAGAAGTTGAGGAGAGATCATTTATGGAGAGAAGAGACAATACAGACGATAGGACAGAGCCCTGAAGAACGCCTCAGTGGATAGAATACGAGGGAGAAGTCGCTCTGTCAGAGCCCACTGCAGTAGAATTATGAGAAAGGAAATTATGCATTAGGGAACATATAAAAGCAGAAAGCCAAAGGAAGGAAATATTGAAAGCAAAGAATAATGCCACACCTTGTCAAATGCTTTAGAGATCTTTGCATAAGGAGTGCAAAATATTTCTTTCCACTTCACGAAGGTCACACCAAAAGACTCTCCAAAATCCATGAGAGAAGACCAGAGGCACCGCGAATGGGATATTATTGAACGGAAAGAGAAAGGAGGGGGATTCTGAGCGTTTGAGAAAGTCAGAGTTAAGGAGAGTTTCGGAGACTCTGGAGACAGCAGAAGTGGGGGCAATGGGATGATAGTTTAAAGGGTCCTACCTGGCTCCTCCCCCAGGGATGGGATGCACCAGGGCATGCCTGGATGAGTGATATATGTGTGTTCTGTAAGAGAGTGTGGTGGATGGGGCGATCCCTCCACTCCGGCAGAGCTGTAGTGCTTTTGGTTTGTTGTTTCAAGGGTGTTGATAAAGCCGGGTGGTCTCTTTAAAGGTCACAGGCACAGCACATTGTTACCAGGGGTCACCCACAAGTCGTGCCAGTCAGGATGTTTACCCCTCCCCCCTCATGACACATAGGACGTTCTCAGTAATGGAATACGTTACGTAGATAATGGCGAAAACATCATTTTTCTTGTGAGCTAACATCCTTCCGAGTGAACATAGTCCATATTAATCTTTTTTTTTCCTTGCACCGATCGGTAGAGAGTTTTAGTGTATTAACACTTTTTTTTTCCTGTTATGGATGGTGTCATGTAGGTCTGATGGCGTTTGTTCACATGTTTGTGGCGTGTGTGTGTGTGTGTGTGTGTGTGTGTGTGTGTGTGTGCCATCGCCATGTTTCAGTAATAGGTCGTCAAGGTCAGGACTGGTGTTGCTGATGGGGACATGTCCAGCCCGTGTAGTGAGTAGCGAGGAGAAAGGTCAGAGGTCAAGCTTCGTGGATAAGTGAAGGTTTCTGTCTTACTAATATTTACAGCTAACCTGTCAATAATGATAATGATATTTAGTATTATTGTTATTATTGTTATTGTTATTAGCAGTAGTAGTAGTGGTGGTAATAGTAGCGTTATTAGGAGTCGAAGTATTGTTATTATTATTATTTTTTGTTTATTTATTCATATATTTATTTTCTTTGTGCGTTGGAGGCTCCAGTTACGGAGAGAAGTCATATGAAGGCCGGGCTTTAGTTGAAATATATATAGGTGCATGAGAGGGAGAAGATGAAACAAGGTAAAGTAGTGCTACCTCAAGAAAAAGATGTACAGCTTTATTTCTGAATGTATATGGAAGGAATAAGGTAGACGTATAAGGCGTGACGGTGTGTGCGTGTGTGTGTGTGTGTGTGTATGTGTGTGTGTGTGTGTGTGTCGCAGAGTGTGGTATGATGACACGTCCCGGGTGGTGTATAGATCAAGGTCTCCTCGTGAACCACCTGAGCTGTTTGCCTGTCTCCCTGCCTGTTTGCATGCATACATGCACGGATGCGTCCGTGCATGCCTACCTCACAACGCTGAAGAAAATATAGAGATCATCCACAGGCCGCAGTGACTGTAGCAGAACTACTGGGAAAGACTGGGAATACTCAGAACTTATTCTCTATAGCAGAAGGAGGAGAAATGTGTAGTTTACACATGAGATATCTCAGGAGACGTACCTCAGATATCAAAGAAAATCGTTTCTCACTGGCATAGCAGTTGTGGATGGCTGCAAATACAAGAAGAAAGGGTAGAACAGTAACAGTGTTTTATGTAAGCGAGGTGTGGCGAGTCTGGCTGAGACAGGGGACCCCTGTAGGTGGGTAGCAGAGCTTTTTGGAGGCAATAACTGCAGTGTATGTCTGGCCCCGTCCCTGGCTGAAGACGTCTCAGTGTAGTATAAGTGACACCCCCTGGCTGCAGGAGAGCCGGGATTATGATTCGAGGCTCACCAGGATCTCTGATACAGAAAGTGGATGATTGTGCCAAGACGGAGGATTTTTTTTTTTTTTGTATTGTATTCACGGTTGGTGGGGACATGTACATGAGGGCGTGTCGTGTTGGTGGGGTGCGAGGTATGGGGGGGGGGGTTGGCACTCCACGTGGAGATGGCCCTGTCTGGCACCGTGCCAATCTCACCTGCCGCTCCCACCTGGCATTCCCCATTCCCTCCCCCCTCCCCGGCCCCGGTGCTACACCCGTCCTACACCAGACAGTCACCTCCCCGGCTTTCACGGGGTCGATGTCTGTGTTTTACGTGTTGTTGATGGTCTTCACCTCTGCTCTTGTATAAAGTGCGTTCTGCCTGGCTCCGTAACTTCAGCTTTTGTTTATAGCAGTCGCATAGCTCTGGCTCTTGTGTTTAGCGTTCTATCTGGCTTAAATCCTTAGCTCTGGCTCCTGTGTGAGCTGTTTGCCCTGGCCCGTATGTTCTGTTCTTGACTAATTACTTTTAGCTCCAATGTGAAGCGGTCTGTGTGGGTGATTCCTGTGTATTGCGTTCTGTCTGGCTTTGTATGCTGCTCTCTGTTTGGCATTTGTATCTCTGGGATAAGGTTCGAATGGGAGGGAGGGGCAGTTTACGTTCAAGGGCCATACCAGGTTAAGGATCGAGGGATGAGGGGCGTTTAATCACAAAGGCTCGTGCTAGGTTAAGGGTTGAGGGATAAAGGGCTGTTTAAAGATAAGGGTCTGTGTCAGGGTAAAGTTCTAGGGATGAGGGTCCGTCTGAAGACAAGGGCCCGTATCAGGCTAAGGTTGCAGGGAATAGTTAACAACATTATCTGTAGCTCTTGTGTGCGTCAGTCACCTCGTTTTTTTAGGATTGGCTTTTACGTGTTGTACATTAGCTTGCCTTTTAGGTCGGCCTTCTGTTTGTAGCGTCCCGTCTGGCTTTTTAGTTGTGATTACATGTGGCGCTCTGCCTGACTTGTCGGCCTACTCACTTGCCCCATGGCTGTGCCATCAGTGAGACACAGTCTGCTCATGCTTGCCTGGCTAATGCTCTCGTTTGCCTTACGTCACTGGAGGCTTGTGTGATGCCCTTCCTCCCAGGGTGCTCTGTCGCTTAGCAACGCGCCTCCAGCAGTCCTCTGGTGCTCTGTTGGAGACGCCTGTGGCTCGGGACTGTCTCCTATTGTGGTGGAGAGGTGGGAAACAGGGTTTTCCTATTGCTTGCGAGGGTCTGACTTCGTGTGTAGTGCTGGTGAGGGTGTGACCCAGTGTGTGGTAGTGGTAAGGGATGTATCTCGTTTGTCTTGGTAATGGCTGGCAGCCAGTCCTTTACTTAAATCGACAATGGCTGGCCGCTCACAAGCCTCCGCTGTTCACCAGTTCCCATCGATATTGACGATAACTAATGCATAAACGATGGAGACTCCAGTTGTTATTCATTCCAGTTCCCGTGTTGTGTTTCATTCATTCCAACTCACCTGTAGTGTTTTATGCATTCCAACTCGCGTGCTGTATTACATTCATCCTAACCCACGTGCTATGTTGCATTCCAACCCACGTGTTATGTTTCATTGATTACGACTGTCTTGAGTTTAATCTTTCCAGTTCATGTGTTGTATTTATTCATCCCAACTGACGTATTGTATTCATTCATCCCATAACGTGGCAAACAGAACAAAATTATCATAGATATGGACTTGTTATTGGTGTCTTGTTTTTATATCAACGTAGTTAACCCTTGAAGCACTACGATACAACCGTTAGCTACAACGATTTGGCCTTTGACCTGACCCAGGGGCGCGCCTTCGTGCTGTAGAGGTTAAAAAACATTAATTTCGTTGGTTTATGTTGAGTACCTACCTCGTATGTTACGAGGACACACCTGTATACCTGTGTCACCTTACAGTGACGCAACTTAGGCCTCATTTTTTTCCACGGTCAGGAATGTTTAGTGTTTCCACTTGGCTATCTATGTTGGTGTCTCCTGCGTGACCCCTGGCTCGACGACCACGCTGGGCCTGAACCACGTTAGTTTTCCAAGCTGGTGACTCGAGAGCTTGTTGCGGTATCTTATTAGTTACCCCTACGCTACTCACTCCTTCCTCTGCTGGGTTTCGAACTTGGGCTTTGAGGTTATCAGCTCAGCCATCAACCCACTCCCAAATGTATAGGCAGTGAAAAAAGTTGCATGACTGAAGTACTCGTAGCTTTCAGTGGGGGAGAGTGAAAGGTAAGTGTTGGGTGTGTCTGCTGCTCTTTACCTGCTATCGTTCTCACTCTCTTGTGGACCACCTGCCTCTTACATCTGTGTGGTGAGACGCGAGGAACCTTCCCCATCTTGCTGGTGACGGTATCTGTGTGCGTGTGTGTGTGTGTGCGCGCCTCAAGTGGATTAGTTGGTGGATGCTTGTGCTGGTGGTGGAGAGGACTTGTTGATACCAAGGAAGTGGTGCAGAGGAACCGAAGCTCAGCCTTGCCACAGATAGTAAGAGCCCGTTCAGAGATGGAGGCAATGAACCCGTAGTAATAAGTTCAAGATGTTCATCCAACGGCCCCTCCTCTTTTTTTTTTTTATCTGTATCTTAAGTGGAAACTTAACTCCATTACTTGCTGACGTTTGGCATCAGAAACTAAGATATGAATCATGACATCTCACTCCATTTTTGATTACCCTCATTTGTAAGATATACATGAACATTTGGACACACGTTAAGCTGTGTGCACATGTATATACATACGTATATATACGTCGATATACATACGTTTTATCGTACTATATATGGACGTAGATGCATATATTCTGATGGAGAGGAAGGCAGACACTTCAGCTAGATAAGAGGTAACCAACCAGCCAAGGTGAGGAGGAGTGAGGCAATAATATCTCGAGTGGAGGAGAACCCAACCTTCCTGGGGGGGGGGGAGAGGAGGTGATGACATCCCACCCGCCCCTGGGTATAGGAGAGCTCCCCCATCCAACCCCACCCCATCCCTAAGTGGTGGCGTAATTGTCCGGGGGAACCCGTATTATTACTCTCTCCGTGTCCGTATTATTGACGTATACAGTGCTGTAGAACTGTAAGAGGACAGGATGAAGGACGCTGGGGTGGGGCGTGTGTGGCCTGTGGGAGCAAGTATCTCCCGGTGCGGAGGATCAGTGGGAGTGGCGTCGGTTGGCAGCGGGAGGTGAGACTGTGTGTGGGAAGGGGTGTAGTTGTGTGGGCAGGTCATGGCTTGTGGTTACCGAACTCGTTGTGCTGGCAGGTTATGGTTCGTGGTTGTGGGCCTGGTTACGTGGGTAGGTTGTGGCCGTTCGTAGCTTGTGGTTTGACGCTTTGGGCTGGGGAGTTTTGGAAGGCTGGCGTGGCCTCTGGCGGAATACTGAGCTATACATATATTCATAGGTTTCATGTCTTTGGTCTTTTTTCCTTCTTTTCTTTTTTACTGTGAGAAGATTATTTGTTAATCTTATATATATTCTTTTTTTTTGTCTATTTATCAAGGCGCAGTATGTTTATTTTCTGAAAGATGTTTCTTCCTGTGACGGAAGTGTATCCCTTGATAGGGAGCCACTGAGAGAGACTACTGTCGTGGTATGGGCGTTTGAGGGTCCTCCCTCACGACCAGTGCCCTCTACCTGGGCTGATGCCAGACACGCTTAAGCTGCCGTCTACTGGGGCTGCCCGTGCTACCTGCCCGTACGGCGTACCGCCAGTGAGTGGCCTCCAGAGGAGTCGCTCCGCTCGCGAACTCTTAAGGTCCGAACGTTCTTTCAAGTTCTCACAACTGGAATGATTCTCACTTATGCAACTTTCTGCTGTTGACACCCGATACTTTGAGACGCTCCTTCTGTTAGTAATTTGATATACAGTGAAGTGTCATCTGTTCTCCCTACAGTTGTTGAAGGAGCAGCCAATGCCAGCTTTTGGCGTACGTCTACTGTTACCTGCTTAGTTCCTCGGCATCGGGTATTCTCTCTGGAGTTTCGTATCTTTACGAAATCTTATATTCCTGTCGCCGTACATCTCTCGGCTTCCCACGCACTCACATTATGATACATTCGTATTATTCGTCTGACTCCAAACTCTGGTAATCTTTAACGAGCTGTTGGTAACTCTTTGTTTTACGAACCCCCCAAAATCTGATGTTTATTCGTATTTCCACAACCCACCCGGCCCCCGCCCACGAACTGTGATTTTTTTTTATCACGAATTCATTTGCTCATCGAAGTCTTAATGCTAGGAGCCCGAACTATTCCGGATTCCTCCGAATTTTTTATCATAAGCTGGATGACGTGGCGACTGTTTCGCCGGCCAAGAGACATAGTTTGCCGGTGAAGAATGCCGCCCAAACTCACTCACTCTCGCCACACCAAAATACCTGGGCCAGAACACAGCTTGCGCCTCCCCTGAGGCCCCTTTATTTTCAGGATAATCTTTTGGACGTGAGGCTGAACAGGGCATGTGTGTCCCACTCCCTGGCGTGTGTGTGTGTGTGTGCTAATTATTCGGGAGAGATAAAGATGTAGATATCTTAAGAGTGGAGCAGGGGGCAATAGCTAGCTTTGGAGCGTCACTCAAGGAATATAATTTTAATGAAAAGATTTTGTGATGTTGTGTTTAGATTTGATCCAAGACAACAGCGGAATGAAGTCAGCGTACGTTAGTCTTAGGTGATCAGTGTTGCGGGACCCAGACGTGGGTGGGGAAAGGATTTAAAATCTAAGCCATTAAATTCCTCCTGCATTTACTGATTTTCATATCTAGAGAACATAATTACATATAATTCTATATAAAGTTACTGGAACTTTTTATTAAGAGTAATACATTCGTTAATGTATTATTTATAAATATTTTTTTCTTCAGAGGAGGCTGAGTTAGTTAAAAACACGATGATCCTGAGTATTATGTTTCAATTTGAACGATTATTTTTATACAAATGAAATAATTGTACTCGGAAAAACTTGTTCCTGTCTAAATTCAATAAACCAGTATTTAGTCATTTATTTATTTATGTATGTATTTATTTATTGATAATCACTGCAGTGTTGACAAGATTTCATATTGACACATGCGCAGAGAAACACGCTTACAGACGTGTGCGTGTGTGTGTGTGAAGGGAGTGGCCCATTAAGGTGAGGGAATTGTTGTTTGGTTCCGGGGGGCTGCGGGCGTTGCCGTGTTGAGGAGGCTCAGCGGGAGGCCTCGGGCACCGGGCCAGACCTGGCCAAACACTGGCGGCATATGGGGCAGGGGGTAAGGGGTAGGAGAATTGGTGGAGGGAGGGGGAGACTCCGGTCGGGGCTGGGGAGGGGTGGGTCGTCCTGCTGGGGCTGAGGAGGAAGGGGTGTCTCCGGATGGGGATACCCGAAGGGGGAGGGTGTGTGTGTGTGTGTGTGTGTGTGTGTATGTATATGTGTGTGTGTTCCCCTCCCTCTCTCTCTCTCTCTCTCTCTCTCTCTCTCTCTCTCCCCACTTGTCTGCTTTTTTCACCGCTGCTGTATCTACTGCGTCTGCAGTGGGACGAGTCTGTCGAGGGCTGTGAGGACTGGCGTCCATCTGATACTCCGGCTATTTATAATGTTATTAAGGGCACCTGTTTTTAGCGTACTGCTGGGGTGCCGTTGGTTATGCTACCACGTATGACGGAGTGGTGTATCGCAGTCTCGGGTCCTGCGGGAGTATTTTTGTACTGATGGTGAATTCAGAAGCGAAAAACTGCTACCTTTTATACGAGTTTCAGGCTGCGGTAAAAGTCATTTGCTTTGATAAAATTCACAGGCTGTGGTACGGGTTACTTGGTGTAATGCACGTATTTAGGTGATATACAAGCCATTAGCTCTTGTACAAGTTGCTAGATAGATTATGTCACAAGCTGTGTTGCAAGGTGTTACAGAGATTACCAATTGTTAAACAGGTTATTAATTATTTCAAAGCCTTTTGGGATGATGAACGTAGGGACAGTTGTGGGCGTGGGCTTTGTAATTTACAGATGTTGGGGTGGACTCTCTAAGTTTCTTTACATCTGTGGAAAACAGTTCTACAGCAGTAGGGGTGAGGGCATGAGGTGCATCTCCTAAGCTGGTGCCAGGAGCTTCCTTGCGTCCTGCAGTTAGCCCGAAAGCCACCATAAAGGCAGATAGTCGTGGCTGACGCTGGCCAGGTAGAAAGAACTTGGTATTATTTGTGTCTCTGACTTTAAGAGATTTACCACTGAAGTGTAATGTTTGAAAACGTTCTCTTAGAAATGGGGAAACTTGATATCGTAAAGACATTATTTAGTTCACTTAATACCGTAAAAAACGCAATAGAGATTTATGTGTAAGTTAGACGATTATTCGTCGTATCTTTGTGTTGGAGTAACATAAGTTCCTGGGCAGAAGTTGCCCGTGTTGCAAGTGGAACAAAAGTTTGCCTTTAATTAAACTTCGTCCAGGACGCTCGTAATCTCCAGTGAAGTTCTTGACATTTAGTACAACAATTGATGTGATGAACAGGTTTCTAATTGGAAAATTGAGAACTCGTATATGAATGTATAACGGAATCGTTTCGTATTTCTAAATCAGTTAATTTAAGGATGTATAGGTGTGTGTGTGTGTGTGTGTAGTGCAAGACATTACCTCCATACACTTTGTTGACATCGTAGAGGTTCCAGGTTGGACAAGAAGCAGTGGCGGTTAGGGTGGAGGTGTGTGTTACTCAATCTGCTGTACTCGAGGTTCTTATAACACTGACCGTGTTGTTAACTTTGTTGATGACTCTGCCACTGTGCATGATAATTTGGCCTCAGTTGGTGGAGACTCTTCTTTGATTAGTATGGTAATTGTCGTGGTGGTGAATGATATTATCTGTGTTGCAGGTGTTGCTGATAGTTCTCACTCTCTTGAAGCTGACCCATGTGTTGTGCTGCACCTCGCATGGTACATTTTCTGAAGCTGAATATGGGAAATGATTCTTCTGTTAATAAATTCCCTCTCTGTTGACGTAATATTTCCTCTTCTGCTGTTGGTAATTCTGACAACAATGGTGTCTATTGTCTCGGGACATGGTAGGTCTGTTGGTAAAGCATGTACAGGTATTGTGCTAATTCTCCTGCTGTTTCCTCTGCCGATAATTTTGCATGTACAAGAACTCTGTTCTTGTGATCATCGTCCAGTCTATAAAAATTCCCTTGCTTTTTCTCACATTAATCTTTAGCAGCGATACAATTCCTGGCCTACCTGTCATGATGATATATCTGGAGGTGATTATAGTAATTCTTTCATTAATTACTTCGACGACATAGCAACTGTTCGGCAGGTTCAGCTCTCTTGCTGTTGCTGCATTCAAGATTAATGTATACAACATAAACAACGTGTTGTCGGCTCGAGCGCTTCATGAAGTACATCCATCCATTCAGAATGCAAGCCTGATGATGCATCGTCCCCACATGATAGTGAGATGAATGTGGACTGCCCTTATGGAGAACCTCCGGCCAAGTGTCATGTTTGTAGTGTCTTCCATGAGAGCATGTCTTCAAGAGGATCAACCAGGAGGCGTTCTTGGTCGGGCTCGTGTGTGTGTGTGTGTTTGGCGGAGGTCAATCCCATCGCTGGAATTGGTGGAAGGTGTCGCCTCCCTCGGCTGGGTGCTCTCTCTCTCTCTCTCTCTCTCTCTCTCTCTCTCTCTCTCTCTCTCTCTCTCTCTCCCCCCCCCTAAACCCCGTCCTCCGGCTCTAACTTTACCTTTTCCGAGACGGGTTTACAGTCTCATGGGGGGGTCATGGGGAGTGCTCGGGACCCGGAGACGTGCCTCATTTTCGGGGTGTGATTTAGTTCCTGCGGTCCGTGGTCACATGTTTTTACTACGTACGTTCATTGCTGGTGCCTTTGAGACTCCATGATCACTTGAACATGGCGGTGCGACCCTTAGGGAATGGTGGCTTGGACTTTGATGTGACGTATCAGGGTCAGGTCTTCACGCAAGGGTCATCCCCTCGTGCTCAAGGGTCGTACCCTCGTGCTCATTTAGCTAATTACGGCCTTAGACATGGAGATCTGGATATATTTACCCACGGGCACAATAGGCAATTCAGGCAGAATTGATAATAAGGATTTTACGATTACATATGCCAGAAAAATGTCATTTGTCCCATGTTGATAGCGGGCTTCGCTAACTATTGTAATTGAAAAGCATCAGTGAACGCCTCGTTTATTTTAGGGTTTCGCTGCTACATTTATCAAATAAAAGGTTATTTTTTTTGTTCCATCGACTTTGATCATTGAAAAATATTATGTTATAGGAGTTTGTGAAATTACTGTCATGCGCCAAATGAGATG
>JAYMFT010080694.1:0-14296 GCA_038088735.1 Panulirus argus | reverse complement strand
GTTGCGTTGGTGTGGTCGTGACTCTTGATAATGATCACACAGCGACCAACACGATTCAAACAATGTTACTACCTAATTATCTGTATACCTTCTAACTTTTACCAAACTAACACTAATCTATGAGTTTCTGACATCTTACACTATCAAAAGCACCCTTGAAAGGACTTAGTAGTATGTTGCTGTTTGAACTCCTTTGTATTCCTTTGTAAGTTATCTTATTGGCTCTCTCAGCATATGCTTCTCAGCCTGGGAATCATCTTGGCAATTCAACTCTAGATGCTCCTCTCTATTCTATGTCTCTCTAGGTATGGTGACCAAAAGTGAACACTGAGATCAGATGTAAAGGCAGTTATCTATATTTATTAACAATCTTTTTATCTAACATGTGCAAAGCAATCCTTATAAACAGTCTCTGGGACATTTGTGCCCAATTATTTACTTAATTCATATATACTATTCCATTTGCTACCAGTCCTGATCAACTTGGCCATATGATATAAGTACACCTGCTTGATTAATTTTTCTCACAGATGGCAAACTTTACTTTCTATATATTCACATACATAAAAAAGTTCCACAATTTCATATCTATTAACTATGAATGTAGTTCATCTAATTATGAAGAATAAGTGAGCACCCAGATGTGATAGGGGGTGGACTGGGACTGGTTCCTGCGAGGGATGGTTCAACGTGGGCGGGATGTAATAACGCCAGAGGTGCCTCGAACCAAGCATGATGGCAGTGGTGGTGTCCATGTCACTGGATGGGAGCAAGCTGGATATTTTGACCGTCGTGCACTCAACACTGATCCTCATGCCCTTCTTAACATTTCTTAGTGAGTGATTGTAGGAAAGCATAGATAGAATGCCATTGCATGCATACAGAACAGCATTTCATATATGACTGTTTCTCAATACCAAGTTGTTAACTATGTTTCTCAATGCCAAAATTGTTAATAATCTGCACTGACTTTCCCATGAATTGAATTAAATGAATCCTTTTTATGACTAACTTGTTTGATAATATGCAGAAATAATCTACTATCATAATTTAGTCTTTTAAAATAATATATTAACATTAATATCTTACATAATCATAGCTTATCAGTTTTATAATTCTATCTCTTAAAATTGTGTTAACACAATGTTAATATCAACTATCACATACAGCTAATCAAAGTAAAGTGAATTCACGATTCTTTGCTGCTCATGTATGATTGCAGCTTGACTGCTGATGCCTACGAGTCCTTCTTAATGAGTGAGTTAAAGATGGCCACTGTGCTGGAGATAAAGGAGCATCCCTGTATCAGAGAGTACATACCCAAGACCAAGGTCAGTTATTTACAATTTCTCCTTAACAATGGTTTACACTACTGTATGGAAAATGGAAAGTTAGGAGGTGATCTGGTCATCAATTAGGTTTCTAAACTAATCCAATTTTGGGTTACCTGAATTAACATGATGGTTTGTGACACTGTGGTTAGTACTTAAAAAGAGATCTATTATCATGTTACTGTTACTGGTAAATTTCAGTGGTTGCTTAATTAACACATATTTCTTTATTTGTTTATGTTAGATATGATACTGAAGCAAAAGCTATACAGCATTCATAAATATCTGTTTATGGTATCACTGTCTCAGGTGGGGAGTTTCCTTGTGTACTACTATGGGGAAACAGAAAAGGATGATCACCTCAGTTACTTCACTCTCGTTGGGGTTAGTATCTATTTTGTTTTCATTATTTTAATACATGTCAGGTATACTGAGACTGATAATCATGTTGGCTAAAATTTAATTTTTTCCTCTGACATATATGTAATTCTAAGATCTATATGATCTTTTTATGATTAGAAATATGGTCGTTTCTCTTATAAATGATTTTACTATAAGTAATATATGGCAAAAGCTTAGTACAGAACAAGGAATTACCTGTCGACAGGTATTCATTTTCAAACAGGGTCCTTGAACAATTCATATACTATTTCCATTCCTGCTATTGAAGATAAATTTTGTGAAAAAACGATATGTCGAGAGCTGCTGTGTCATGAACTAACAAAGAATGGCCCCATTTGCTCACATTCAATCTAGCTGTCATTTATTATGCACTGAAAACAGAACCCCCTATTCACTCCCAAGTCCTACAAACCTTTCTGTAATTTTCACTGATCATATCATATGCCCTGGTTCAGCCCAATGACAGCATATTGCCCCCTGTATACTACATCACTCCAATTCTTCCTATCATATGCATGCCTCACACCATTCTGCATGTTCAGACCCCAATAACTCAAAGCATCTCTCACATTATCCTTCCATCTCATCCTCAGTCTCCTTTTTCCCTCCACTTCTGACACATATACCCTCTTAATCAACCTCTTCTCACTCCTCCTCTCCACTTGTCTAAACCATTTCAGCACCCCTTCAGCTCTCTCAACTTCATGAGTTCTTACTGCTACACCTATCTCTTTCCCTATCATTTGTTATTCAATCAACCCTCCTCATACCACATACTCTCCTCAAGCATTTCTTTTTGAACACATCCACCCTGTTCCACAGAACATCACTGAGACTATGATATTTTCAAACATAACCATTTGTTTTCACAGACAATGACCTCTCTTTCCACACATTTCATGATGCTCACAGGACCTTTGCCCCCTTACCCAATGTATGGCTAAATTCAGCTCTCATAGTTCCATCCGCTGCCATGTCCACTGCCAGATATCTAAAACACTTCACATCATTCAGGTTCTCTCTTTTCAAACTCACACTCCAACAACCTGTCTCTCTCCCCTACTAAACTTAATAGCCTTACTTCTATTCACATTAACTCTCAACTTTCTTCTGTCACATATTCTCCCAAACTCAGATGCCAACTTCTGCAATCTCTCACTTGAGTCTGCTAATAGGGCTGTGTCATCAGCAAGGAGCAACTGACTCTCCCCTCCTTGACCCCCTACCCCTAAAAGACTGCATTTCTACCCCTTTCTCCAAGACCTTTACATTTACATACCTTACCTACCAGCGCACACATACATACTTGATGTAGACCCACCTTCATCTGAAACTATTTACCCTCCTCTTTTCCTACTTGTAAAATGGCCTCACTCTCTTGACAGAGACTTCTCACTACTTTCTGTAGCTTTCCTCCAACTCGTAGCACCTTTCATAAAACATCTCTATCAACCCTACCATGTGCCTTCTCTATATCCAAAAATGCCGCATACTAATCCTTCTCCATCTCTTAGGAATTTTCACTCATACATTCTTCAAGCAAACATCTGATCCACACATTCTCTACCACTCCGGAAACCAATTGTCCCTCCCCAGTCTGATGCTTTCTGTGTACCACCACCATCTCAATCACTACTTTCCCAAACAACTTATGAGGTAAACTCAGAATAAACTCACCTCTACAATTCAAACATTCACTTTGTCCCTCTTAATTTATAAAATAGCACTATACAAGCATCCCTCAGGCACCTCACTTTGAACTATACATAAATCTAAAATCCTAGTCAGCCAATCTGAAAACACTTCATATCATGCTATACTGTAATGTCATCACATTAGCTGGTAAGCAAGCAATTACCTGAATGGTGGAATGATACTTTTCAGTGGTATAAGCACTCATACCTCCTATATTGCCAAACAGCCTTCCTGCTCGATATCAAAAGATTTTACTAAAAAATTTCACCCCAGCAGCCAGTAATTTCTATTCTGCAAAGGAAATGGATGGTTTCTTGGCAAGCATGAATGGAGGTTAGTTATCATGTGTCTGGCAACTTCCTCGCCAAGTATACATACCGGGAATGGGCAGACACGACTGCTTTTTTCCAGTATATGTTGTTTTGGCAACTGCTCTCATGAGCTATCAGCATGTGTCCATGTTGCCAAGGCTTGGATGGGGGACTCATATCTGGTCGTTGCTTTTCATATTTTTTGTGCAGACAAGCCACACAAAGACTGACAGTTAGGATGCCTCCTTCCCTTGAACAGTTAAGCTGTGGAACTCTCTCTCTCTTCTTTCATCTTCCCCTCTTACTATGACATTTCTACCCTTTAAAGTCAGGTGTATAAGATACTGAGGAGCTCTAATTAATTTCTACTTTCTTTTTCTTACCCTATCTTCCTTTCACCGGACTTGACCATGGTTGAAGCAAGTTTTGTCTGTGCCAAGTCAACAAAAAGTGATTGGACCCCACCTGTATGTGGCTACATTGTGAGAGGAAAGTTACCGTAAGCAAGACTGTGTTATCATCAATGGATGAAAAGGAGTACAGTCTTACAGAGGAACTCATTCCAAAAGGGTCCATCATTTCCCTGCTCCTAATTGGAGTGCAGCCTCAAAGCTACATTAGGTTGTATAATTAAATCAATAGATAAAATGAACATGCAGCTGATGTGAGACTGTTTACCTACCTGGTGGGTAGTGACATTATTGAATTAACAAATTCAGTATTAAAATTTTTCAAAAGAGTTAATATAGATAATAATAGCAATCTGTATAAACAAGTAAATGTCTGCTGAGTTACAGAATTCTGTTTGTCTTTTAGTGTCTTGGAGGTTATGAAAGAGGACGAATGGAACACCATCGCTTAATGCATACTTTTGGTTATTATGGTAATGCTGTTTATGTTGTTGCCTGTCCTGGATCACTGTACTGGTAAGTAATTGGGCATAACCATTCCTATTTCTTCAGTCACTATGATCAAATACCCCTGAGAGAAGACAATTCTTCAGTCTTCAGTACATTACTACAATGGAATAGAAACACATGCATAACCCACTCAGTTGAATTAAAATCATTTCACAGTCCAGTAACACCTGTCACAGATACTTACATGTAGATATATATACCTACACTTTCTAATCACAGTATTGAGATGCAAGCAATTTTCTTCATAAGTTTCAATTCCTACCTAACTCTTGACTCTTGTCTCAAAGACCCAATAGCAAAGCAAAACATACCTAAAGACAAAATCTAATTGCTGATTTAACTGTCACACAAGTAAATGCATAAATGATATTAGAGGTAATAATAATTCGGGATATCATAATGAGCATAGCTAAGAATATTCTTCATTTACATCAAACATGAATGAATATTGATCAAGACTCATCTACCTATTCACTGTCATCACTTTATTCCTAAGTAAATGGGATGGATTGTGTACTACACACAGTTTATGCAACCTGTCTCTAGCATGTTCAAGTGAAACACAGTCCTGTACTTATAAAAGTGCATCATACTTTTTCACCTTACATACCAAGTTGATTCACTGATTGAGACCGTGGTGTCCATTCATAACAGTTTCATTTACAATATGCTTTTATTACGTTTGATCCCCAGTCATTCCTCTAACATCCAACTGATATATCTTGAGCCCTAATCAAATTTCTCAATATATCTATCCATCACTCTGCAGTCTACCTCTTCTCTTGTACCTTCTGCTGTACTAAAATATGCCTTCTTAACAGTCTATCTGCAATGTGTTCTACGTGACCATTCTTATACGAACTAGTATTAATTTTGGACATGTTAAAGGGACTTCATTGCCTCAGACGGCCATGAAATCATTCACAATGAGAAAATGTGGAGGCACTCTAAAACAATTTTTTTTTTCCTTTCTCTAATCTTTCTCGTATGTAAAGCCCAGCAATGCTTTACATGCTTAAATACTTTGAGCCTTTCCTCACCTCTTGTTATTTATGTTCCATGCTCACTGCCTCAAATTCATAATTTTTTCTGGACTAATTCATACTTTTTCTGGGATATTTTCGTTATTGGCACCTGTTCCTCAAACCATGAAGCTTCTCAGCCACGGAAGGGTCTCCATAAATTGACTTACTGTGTACAGTAAATGTATGCTAATTTTATGTGAAGGAGAGTACAGTCAAGGCAGTAGCAACCTTATTTTCTTTCATTAGGTTTCAGTACCTTTAAATCCTGAAAACCCAGTTGTAAGACTAATTTTCCATAATCTTTTCCTATGATCTTTATCTTAAGCTATAGAGTTAGATGAAAGTTTTTTCATTACCTTAACTGATATAATACTTTAAATACACAAACAGAATGGATTTTGCCTGAGCTAACATAAGCAGATGATGCTGTGTTGTTAGCTAAGTCTGAGAAAGAGCTGGGCAAAATGGTCTGCTTTGATAATATATGCAGGAGGAGGATGTTTACAGCAAACATGAATAAAATCATGACTTCAGTTTTTGAAAGGGTTGGGAGATCAGGCTGTCCTATCAGTTGCCGTGGTGAAGAGCTAAAAGTTGTGGATCAGTTTTAAAATTTAGGAATGAAGCTGAGTAAAGTTGGTAGTGGAAAAGCAGAAACTGAGACCAGTCATGCAAGGGATAAAAAATTGAAGGTGCACTGAAAGCTCTGATGACTGGAAATCACTGAAGTACAGTATGTACAGGACATTTGCAAACAAGAGTATTTGTTTTGGTCCTTAGAATTTTCATTTATAAACCAAAATATGATCATCAATTCATAAGTCACCTCTTGCAGTCCATTATCAGACAGGCACATGTAACAGTATGTTAACTAGAATATTAACACTTTAGCATCCACTTTCTGAATAAATATGCATATCAAAGTGAACAGCAGTAAAACATTTTCTGACTTTCTATATGAAGTTTCATTCATGGTTTCACTAACAGAAATTTTCTGCCCTAGAACCCTCACTGATTGGATTTACATAGCACAAACTTCTCATATGTTCTTATCTTTTCCACAGTAATGTAAAGGAAGAAGACTTCAAGAGATTAGTTTACAATGCAAAAGGTAATGACACAAACATCACTCATCAACATATGGACAAGATCTTACAGTCCAAAATATCCCCAGTCATTCGCAACAGACATATTCCATACTCTCCAGAAGATGAGTTCCTAATGGAAAATTACGTATTTATAGATAATCCACCTGTGTACAGACAGATTAATAAGTGAGGATGAAGGTAATTGATAGTAGCTACTCCAGCTGTGTACAAACAGATTAACTACAGAGGATGAAGGTGATTAGTAGTAATTAATCCATGTGTGTACAGAGATTAACTAGTAAGGATGAAGGTGATTGTTAGTATCTAATCTCCCTGTGTACAGATGCGTTAACAAGTGTGGATGATGGTGATCAGTAATGCTTAAATAAAGATCTAAAGATATCTCAAATGAATCGCATTTCTCTTCAGTTACACCAGAAAAGCTGTCCTTATACAGAAAAAAATACATTGAAATTTAAAGAAAATTTGTACATTTAAAGAAATATTACTATTTCCAAACAGAATGTGTTAAAATATAAATTTTCTTTTGCATTTCAGCAATTAAAAGTATGCTTTTAAAAAACTTCTGAAACTCTTGCACATGTATTGCATCTCATATTCTAACTGTGCTCTTGATATCATTTAGCATGTTTTCACTGAGCTTATATACAGCACACTGTACTACATTTATCTCATTACATGATGTTTATATAATGTTCCAAAAATCCTCTCTTGCATCCCTCTTTTAATCTTATTTCTCCTTAATACTTCAGTACTAACCAATATTTCTAATACTTTTCACAAAATACACTAAAATGCTTATGAGTGTGAGCAGCTCTATAATGGCACACCCATATGGGTTAGTACTTGCATATGAAAGGATTTCTCTTTAAAACCATGTATTTACATAAATGTTGACTTCTTGTTTGGAAGACTTAAAACCATGTATTTACATAAATGTTGACTTCTTGTTTGGAAGACTGAGTTACAAAAGTAAATACAAATATATATATATATGCAATTAACACCTTCAGCTTGTGTTCTCTTAGTTATGCTGAGTAACAAAGCATCAACTTTGTAGAGAGTAGGATAACACCTGTCTGAATAACATGTAGTTTGCTACTACAGTACATAACCTTGGAAGGCACATGGGTAAATCTTATGCATCCCAAGACACTTTATATAGTCATCAAACAATGGTACTCTACCTATATCTACAATTAAAGCAAAATCTATATACTGGACACAATAACTCTACCTCTATCTACACAAACGCCAAGTCCGTAAACTGGATACAGCAATCAAAACTGTATCACATTATCCAAGAATGTTCCTAAAGAGCTTTCTGTAAAATTATCAACATTCATTTCATTTTGTACTGAAGTCTAGAGTGAGCTTTAATTCTGATTTATACCTTATTCAGTGTCTTTAGTTTCATTTAGTCTAAAATCATGAAATTATTGATTTTTTGAATATTGTACTAAAGACCAAAAAAATATAATGTGTGTGTGTGATGTCACATGCACTTGAAAAATCTAATTCTGTATCATTAAAAATTCTGCAGGTTTATTTCCGATTCATCAATAAACTATTCGGCTTCTCACAACTTAAATACCAGGTTCTATTTGGGTTAGCCCACTTAAAACAGCAGGTGCAACCACAATGTAAATTTATGAACTACTGTGGTTCTGGATGTACAGTGTCTAAGAAAACTCTTTACTTTTCATTTAGGGTTTTCAGGTACAGATCTCTCTGTTGATGTACAATTCAATATGGAATTTACTTCTCATTCAGTGTTTTCAGTTCATAAAGAAACTATTGATGGCCATGTGCACATCTTAGAACAGGTGTTCCATCTATTTCAGTGCCGCAATAGGGCAAAGAAGCCTAATGAGGGCATCACTGCAAAGCACAATGTGCAGTTTCTGGGCCACACTGTAGGTGTAGACTGCTGCCAGTGTTAAGAAACATCATGCATCTGAAACTACAACCAAGAAACAAACCACATCCTTTCTCGGTTTAGAAGGCATTCTCCCATTTTTGCTCTCAGAGATATAGTTCTTTCTTTCCACACATTCTTCATCGCTTCCAGAACCTTCGCCCCCTTCCCCACCCTATGACACTTCCGCTTCCATGGCCATTCGCTGCAATGTCCACTCCCAGATATCGAAAATACTTTACTTCCTCCTATTTTTCTCTATTCAAACTTACATCCCAACTACCTTGTCCCTCAACCCTACTGAACCTAATAACTATGCTCTTATTCACATTTACCCTCAACTTTCACCTTTCACACACTTTTCCAAATTCAGTCAGCAACTTCTGCAGTTTGTTTTTTTACTCTGTCATCTACTTAAATTTCATGATCATATATAAACAAATAAAAAAATGAAAGTAATATACATTTCTAGTCATTATTTCAGTCAGAGATTTGAGACCTTTAGGGTAACTGTCTTGAAATCTTTTGTTGTATTTAAAGGTATAAAATTTCTCTACTCTTGGGTAGCACGCTGCTCTCCCTTATAAAAGTCTTCAGAAGACGAAGAGAGCATTTTAAGGGTTAAAGGTCAAAAATCAATACCAGATTATCAAATTTGCTGCCGTAAATGCACATTTCAAAGTTTATTTATAAAAATCTCACCATAAAATAAACATGTTAAAGCTTTCATAATCTTTTTTACAATGAAAGGTAAATGTTATGTATTCTATCATTGAAAAGGTAACATAAGTAATAAATAGAATCTATTCATTCTATAATTAAAAAAAAAAAAAAAAAGGAATTTTTACAACCACAATATATATCACATACTTATGTCTTTAACAAATTACAGCACACAGGAGCTCATCTGCCATATCCATATTAATCCACAATTTCACATAAAATGACTACAGCTACTATAACAATATAATCATAATCAGAATCAAAGTTATAGATGAAAACAATTCAACATTAATGCTAACTGCAAAGCAGCTGACATCATAATTTTTATAACTGTAAACATTAAAACCATCAATTTTGAAATAATTTTCCAAAGTTTTACAACTAAAACTTATACAATGCTAAATAAAAGCTCCTTTGTCTCTTTAGCAATCATTCTATAAAACACAGTAAATCCCTACTATATCAGAATACAGTCGCAAAAATACCCCTTCCACTAAACTGTAATTTCTATTCCCAAATCAAATTTTTTTATGTTAAAGTGACTCTAAAAAATGAGGTAGAATGAGATAGTATCACATTCATATACCAACAAAATCAATGACAAATACAGCTCTTCAATTACAGGTTCATCCACCACTTGAGATGATGAAGCAGTCATACAAAGGTTGGATTACAATTAAAGAAAGGAATTGTACCTTGTTCCTGTTCCCAATAATCTAAAATGACCTTTACCATATAAAGTAATTACATAAATATACCTAAACATACCTAAAGATACATTTTACACAGTATGGAATTATTCTATAACCTTTACCCATGGTCTGCTGTTAAAAAAAATAAAATCTTTTGTTAAACTGTGCTGTTATAAAAGGATTTACTATATTTTCTAGGTCCCATATACTCTGTTTGGTATACACGTGAATCTTAAAAGTTTCCAACTACAATAAATGCCACAGTAAAACTATTAATCATTTTAGAAATGTTTTTAACAATCTGCAACATACAGTCAAGTGCAACTGTATAATGCATTGAATTATTCCTCCATGAGCTTGTTTTCAATACATATAAAAACTAAAAATTTAATACAATGAATTCATACGAAGCCAATTACCTGACACAATTACTACTTATACTGAAAATGTTTGTGTTTTCACAGTCAACAAAGTTCTGTACTGATATAACATTCATGATACCCTCAGTTAACTAATACAGAGTTCACCTGAAATTTTCATAATACAAACAGTTGCATTTAACTCAGTTTGGAGAGAAGACCAATTACTATTATTGAATCCCTCTGGTAGCACATCACTGAAAATACATTACCTTTTTTAACACATAACTGTTTCACACACCATAGCAAGGTGGCATCAGGAACAAATGAACAATAGCCTTTTGTGTACACAATCAATCTCAAGCTGTCATATATAGTGTACTGAAACCAAAGCCTACAACCCACAACTATGCCCCAGAGACCATGCTCTGGTTTACCTTGGTCACATCACTACTACCCTTATATACCACAATGATCTAATTCACTTTATACCACACACACCTCTCATTTTCCTGATTGTTCAAGCCACAATAACTCTAAGCCTCCCTCACTCAATCTGTCCATCTCCTTGGTATCCCTCTCCTCACCACTTCTAATATATAGATCCTCTTGGTCAGTCTTTCTCTGCTCATTTTCTCCATATGTCCAATCCACTTCAGAATACTCTAACAGCTCTTTCAATAATATCAACAGAATAAGAATAGCCCTAGCAGCCCTGATAAATGTCCAAAGCTTCTTAAAGATAAGCTTTTTGAATGTGGTCTTTTGTAAATATTTTTGTAATTCACAAATAAGAAACAATAATAATACAAAAAAGCTACATTTTAGAGACCCATTTCTCTGGATTACACCTTTTTCCTATACAGGTCAACACGCAAATAAAGATACTACTTAAAAATAAATCTCAAATGACCAAGTCATGTAAGAGATAAAGTTCTCAAATTTTCAACCTCTATGTTTATCAATACTGTAGCTAATATACACTGGTTATCAACACGATTTGGACTTTAACATCAGAAAATGGTCTATTGAAGAATTCTTTACCAAAGTGACATTTAAAACAAGTGAGTAAGAATTGTTTAACTTAATGTTGATGCTCAAATGACTGAGGTTGGATCACAGTATGGACAACCATGACCATGTTCATCACAGCTGGTGTAGAGCCATACACTATGGCTGTGATAGGACATGCAGTTGTTTTTTCATAGACCAAATGAAGATAAAATTTATAATAAGAAAAGTATAAATAGGTAAAATAAACATAATAATAGTTTGTTCATTGGACCTTGATTATTCTTTCTTTGATGACTTTTTGCATACCACAAAGGATGTCATACTGTTTTCCAATTCTAATCATTATGCTAAAAAAGGAAACAGTGGCTTACATATTCCCTGCGTGTCATGAAAAGCGACTAAAAGGGGAGGGAGTGGGGGGCTGGAAATCCTCCCCTCCAGTCTCTCCTTTTCCTAAAAAGGAACAGAGAAGGGGCCAAGTGAGGATTTTCCCCCTAAGGCTCAGTCCTCTGGTCTCAACGCTATCTTGCTAACGCAGGAAAAGGCGAATATGTATGACAACTAGAGAATGAGTGTGAGCGAATGTGACCATTTCATCTGTCTCCTGGCGCTACCTCGCCGGCGCAGGGGATGGCGATGCTATTTCCCGTGGGGCAGGGTGGCATCAGGAGTGGATGGGGGCGGGCAAGTGTAAATATGTACATGGGCATATGTGTATGTGTATGTATGTATATATATGTATATGTTGATATGTATATATATGCACTGTGCATATGTGTGCATGTATGTATATATGTGTGTATGTGGGGGGATGGGTCTTTCTTCATCTGTTTCCTGGCGCTACCTCGCTGACGCGGGAAACAGCGATCAAGTATAATAAATTAAATAAAATATGTATATATATTTATATATATAGATAAATAGATATGATTATCACACTAGTCTGTGATATCAGTTATGAAGGTGAAATCACACTTGAGAAGGAGTTCTTAGAGCTTTATTTAACTTGTAGTTTATCTCTACATGTGGCACAACATGTTTCATGGAAACAGGCCACCTCATTAGCAAGGTAGTGCCTGGAAACAGACGAAGAAAGATCCATTCACTCACATACACACACATATATACATACATGCACTTATATACACAGTACATACATATACATTCCAATATATACATATATCCATACATACACATGCATATACGCATATACACATGTATGTATTCAGACTTGCTTGCCTCCATCCATTCCTGATGCCACCCTGCCCCACAGAAAATAGCATTGCCACCCCCTGCATCAGCGAGGTAGCACCAGGAAACAGACAAAAAAGACCACATTCGCTTACACTCAGTCTCTAGCTGTCATGTGTAATGCACTGAAACTACAGTAATCCTGCGATTTAATGGACACCAATATGACGGATTTCGAATTTAATGGACCTGGCAAATATTAATACATTAATTGATAATAATTGAAAAAATAAAAAAAATCTCAAAGTCCCACCACGCGTGTTTCATAACGCACTTGATTTTGGTAGGATGGGGGTATACTCACTTTGTTTCGGTCTCAGTCTGCCTCAAGCTATCTTGCGGTCAGGCTGTATACAGAGAATTGTGACTATTTATTAAATAATATTGAAATCCTTACAGTTAAAAGTGGCACCAAGTGATAGAGGAGTTAAGATAAAGTGTGTGAACTATACATTCTATTACTGTAAATTGTATATTTTATCCAAAAATGGTCACATTCGATTTGACGGATTTCCAGCTTTACCGGACACACCCTTCCCCTATTAGCCTGTTAAATCGAGGGATTAATATATTTATAAATGACATGTAAGGTGCATGACGTTATCAGACAGGAAGGTCAATTAATAATTGTGATCACCAGAGACAGGCTTTGGGTTGGGTAACCAAAGCCATGTGTCAGGTGACCATAGACATGGGTCTGGTCATGATTAAGCTCACAAACTTGTTCATGTTGAAAGTAGTTTTGATAGTGAAATGATCTAATTTGTACTTGACTAAACTGTTGTGATTACAAAGGAAACTGTGTTTAATAATGCTAGATTTGATGATATTTCTATATGTATATTTTAATGACAGGAAACGATTTTCTGAGCATTGTCCCAGTTAGTTGGGTGGCTGAAGTCTTGCATGTTCAAGAATAAAGCACAGGAACACTATCCTGATGCTGCTAAATTTTTAAATTCATTTCTTTTCCACTTTGCCCCAAGAAAACTTTATTGCCATCCTTGCATGGTGTCTGATAAATATAACCATATGAATTTTCTGGCTAATTTTTTATAAGCAAGTTTCTCACTTTATTGCTGTTCTTAATGTAATGTGATCCAATTCCTTAAGTAGTTGGGCTAGGCTAGGAAGTTGTGATACACTAGTATTAGAAGGTTTTTAGTATTATGAGGCTCCTTGGCTTTTAAGTTGGGGTACCTTAAGGACAATGCAATTTCATAGATTTTGATGGTTTCACCATCAAAAAATTCAGGACTGCAAATGTGGTATGCATGAAGTAACATTGAGGCCAAGATATATTGTTTTACTTTATTCTGGGGAGCTGAGTGGAAGTGTATATATGAGTTGACATTTGTAAGTTTTCTAAAATTGCTGAACTTTAACTGGATTGTATGTCTGTGCCCCAAGACATATGTATGTCTCTCCATATGCAAAAACATATGAACCTGTTCAAGTTCAGCATCTTTAGAAAACCTAAAAATGTCTTCTCATATATATATATATATATATATATATATATATATATTTTTTTTTTTTTTTTTTT
>JAYMFT010080684.1:0-14296 GCA_038088735.1 Panulirus argus | reverse complement strand
CACGGGAAAATAGCATTGCCAACCCCCGCGCCGGCGAGGTAGCGCCAGAAGACAGATGAAATGGCCACATTCGCTCATACTCAATCTCCAGCTGTCATGTGTAATGCACTGAAACCACAGCTCCCTTTCCACATCCAGGCCCCACAGACCTTTCCAGTGGTTTTCAAGGCAACGCTTCCTGTAAGCGTTTGTTCCAGTGGTGCTCAATGCAACGCTTCTTGAGAGATGTTTGTTCTAATGAAGCTCAAGGCAATGCCTCCAGTGCATGTTTGTTCCATTGGTGCTAGAGGCAACGCTTCCAGTGCGTGTTTGTTCTAATGGTGTTCAAGTCAACGCTTCCTTTGAGTGTTTATTCCGGTGGTGCTTAAGGCAACGATTCCTGTCAGTGTATGGTCCAGTGGTTCTCAAGATAACGCTTCCTGCGAGTGATCGTTTCAATGATGCTCCTGTTGATTAAAGCCATGCAATCCCCACCGAGATGAGTTTGGGACACACGGAAAAACACTAGAAATCTAGTGTGTGTGTCTTTTAACGTCCGAGTGGCCGAGGTAGCCAGGCGCCCTGCCCAGGGCTCGACTCCGACCCGTGGCATATATACATTCGTCTGTCCATTCGATATATTTGTCTTCCATCGGAGCCGCGGTTGATTAAAGCCATGCTATCCCCACCAAGATGAGGCTGGAACACACGGCTAAACACTAGAAATCTAGTGTGCGTGTCTTATAGACCTCCGCGTGGCCGAGATAGCCAGGCGCCCTGCCCAGGGTTCGACTCCGACCCGTGGTATATAAATTCGTCTGTCCATTCGACATATTTGTCACACCATCGGAGACGCGGTTGATTAAAGCCATACTATCCCCACCGAGATGAGGTTGAGACACACGGGAAAACACTAGAAATCTAGTGTGTGTGTCTTTTTGACCTCCGCGTGGCCGAGATAGCTAGGCGCCCTGCCCAGGGTTCGACTCCGATTCGTGGTATATATACATTCGTCTGTCTATTCGACATATTCAACTGACTTCCAGCAGCCTATCTAGCTGGCGTTCACCCCACGGTACAGATGACTTTCACCTCACAATACAGCTGGCGTTCACCCAGCGGTACAACTGACTTCCACCAGACTATACAGCTGGCTTTCTCCAAACTATGCATTTGTCAAACCATCGGAGCCGCTGTTGATTAAAGGCATGCTATCCCCACCTCGATGAAGCTGGGGCACACGGCAAAACACTAGAAATGTAGTGTGTGTGTCTTTTAGACCTCCTCGTGGCCGAGACAGCCAGGCGCCCTTCCCAGGGTTCGACTCCGACTCGAGGTATATACACATTCGTCTATCCATTCGACATATTTGTCTTCCATCGGAGCCGCGGTTGATTAAAGCCATGCTTTCCCCACCGAGATGAGGTTGGAACACACGGCAAAACACTAGAAATGTAGTGTGCGTGTCTTTTAGACCTCCGCGTGGCCGAGATAGCCAGGCGCCCTGCCCAGGGTTCGACTCCGACCCGTGGTATATATAAATTCGTCTGTCCATTCGACATATTTGTCACACCATCGGAGCCGCTGTTCATTAAAGTCATGCTATACCCACCGAGATAAGGTTTTTATACACGGGAAAACACTAGAGATCTAGTGTGTGTATCTTTTAACCTCCGCGTGGCGAGATAGCCAGGCGCTCTGCCAGGGGTTCGATTCCGACCTGTGGTATATATATATTCGTCTGTCCATTCGACATATTTCTAACACCATCGGAGCCGCGGTTGAATAAAGCCATGCTATACCCACCGAGATGGGGTTGATATACACGGGAAAACACTAGAAATCTAGTGTGTGTGTCTTTTTACCACCGCATGGCGAGATAGCCGGGCTCCCTGCCAAGGGTTCGACTCCAACCTGTGGTATATACATATTGGTCTATCCATTCGATATATTTGTCACACCATCGGAGCCGCGGTTGAGGTTGAGATACACGAAAAAACACTAGAAACCTAGTGTGTGTATCTTTTACCACCGCATAGCGAGATAGCCAGGCGCCCTGCACAGGGTTCGACTCCGACCCGTGGTATATATACATTCGCGTGTCCATTCGACATATTTGTCACACCATCGGATCCGCAGTTGATTAAAGCCATGCTATACCCACCAAAATTAGGTTGGGATACACGGGAAAACACTAGAAATCTAGTGTGTGTATCTCTTAACCGTCATGTGGCGACATAGCCAGGCGCCCCGCCCAGGGTTCGACTCCAATTCAAGATATATATATATACATTCGTCTATCCAATCGAAATATTTATCAAACCATCGGAGCCGCGGTTGATTAAAGCCAAGTTATACCCACCGAGATAAGGTTGGCATGCACGGGAAAAAAACTAGAAATCTAGTGTGTGTATCTTTTAACTTCCTCGTGTCGAGATTGCCCGGCACCCTGCCAGGGTTCGACTCCGACCCGAGGTATACATATACAGTCATCTGTCCATTCGACAAATTTGTCACACCATCGGAGCGGCGGTTGATTACATCCATGCTATACCCACCGAGATAAGGTTGCGATACACGGGAAAACACTAGAAATCTAGTGTGTGTATCTTTTAACCTTAGCGTTGCGAGATAGCCAGGCGCCCTGCCCAGGGTTCGACTCCGACCCGTAGTATATATACATTAGTCTGTCCATTCAACATGTTTGTCAAACCATCGGAGCGGCGGTTGATTAAAGCCATGCTAAACCCAACGAGATGAATTTGGGATACACGGGAAAACACTAGAAATCTAGTGTGTGTATCTTCTAACCTATGCGTGGCGAGATAGCCAGACGCCCTGCCCAGGGTTCGACTCCGACCTGTGGTATATATACATTCCTTTGTCCATTCGACATATTTGTTACACCATTGTATCCGCGGTTGATTAAAAAATACTATCCCCACCGAGATGACGTTGGGATACACGGGAAAACACTAGAAATCTAGTGTGTGTATCTTTTAACCTCCGCGTGGAGAGATAGCCAAGCGCCCTGCCCAGGGTTCGACTCCGACCACGTGGTATATACACATTCGTCTGTCCATTCGACATATTTGTCACACCCTCGGAGCTGCGGTTGATTCAAGCCATGTTATACCCACCAAGATGACGTTGGGATACACGGGATAACACTAGAAATCTAGTGTGTGTATCTTTTAACCTCCGCGTGGCGAGATAGCCAGGCGCCCTGCCCAAGGATCGACTCCGACCTGTGGTATACATACATTCATCTGTCCATTCGACATATTTGTCACACCATCGGAACTGCGGTTGATTAAAGTCAGGCTATACCCACCGAGATATGGTTAGTATACACGGGAATACACTAGAAATCTAGTGTATGTGTCTTTTAACCTTCGCTTGACAAGATAGCCACGCGCCCTTCCCAGGGTTCGACTCCGACACGTGGTATACATACATTCTTCTGTCCATTCGACATATTTGTCACACCATTGGAGCCGCGATTGATTAAAGCCATGCTATCCCCACCCAGATGACGTTGGGATACACGGGAAAACACTAGAAATCTAGTGTGTGTATCTTTTGACCTCCCCGTGGCGAGATAGACAGGCGCTCTGGCCAGGGTTCGACTCCGACCCGTGGTATATATACATTCGTCTACACATTAGACATATTTGTCACACCATCAAGGTGGCGGTTGATTAAAGCCATGCTATAGAGACCGAGATGAGGTTGGGATACACGGAAAAACACTAGAAATCTAGTTTGTGTATATTTCAACCTCCGCGTGGCGAGATAGCCAGGCGCCCTGCCCAGGGATCGACTCCGACCCGTGATATATATATTTTCGTCTGTCCATTGGACATATTTGTCACAGCTTTGCAGCCGTGGCTGGTTAATCATGCTATACCCACCGAGATAAGATTGGGATACACAGGAAAACAATAGAAATCTAGTGTGTGTATATATTAACATCCGCGTGGCGAGATAGACAGGCGCCCTGCCCAGGGTTCGTCTCCGACCCGTGGTATAAATACATTCGTCTATCCATTCGACACATTTGTCACACCATCGTAGACGCGGTTGATTAAAGCCATGCTATACCTACCGATATGAGGATAGGATACACGGGAAAACACTAGAAATATAGTGTGTCTATATTTCAACCACCACGTGGCGAGATAGCCAGGCGCCCTGCCCAGGGTTCGACTCCGACCTGTGGTATATATATATTCGTTTTTCCATACGACATATTTGTCACACCATCGGAGCCGCGGTTGATTAAAGCCATGCTATATTCACCAAAATGAATTTGGGATACACGGGAAAACATTAGAAATCTAGTGTGTGTATCTTTTAACCTCCTCGTGGCGAGATAGGAAGGCGCCCTGCCCAGGGTTTGACTCCGACCCTTGGTATATATATATTCGTCTGTCCATTACACATATTTTTCACACCATCGAAGCCGCGGTTGATTAAAATCATGCTATACCCACCCAGATGAGGTTGTGATACATGAGAAAACACTAAAAATCTAGTTTTGTATCTAAACTCCGAGTGGCGAGATAGCCAGGCGCCTTCCCAGGGTTCGAGTCCGACCCAAGGTATATACACATTCGTCTGTCCATTCGACATATTTGTCACACCATTGGAGCCGAGCTTGATTAAAGCCTTTCTATACCCACTGAGATGAGGTTGAGATTCACGGGAAAACACTAGAGATCTAGTGTGTGTATGCTTCAAGATCCCCCTGGCGACATAGCCAGACGCCCTGCCCAGGGTTCGACTCCGAGCAGTGGTATATATACTTTCTTATGTCAGTTCGATATATTTGTCACATCATCGGAGCTGCGGTTGATTAAAGCCATGCTATACCCACCGATATGAGGTTGGGATACACGGGAAAACACTAGAAATCTAGTGTGTGTGTCTTTTATCCTCCGCGTGGCGAGATAGTCATGCGCCCTGCGCAGGGTTCGACTCCGACCCGTGGTATATATACATTCGTCTGTCCAATCGGCATATTTGTCACACCATCGGAGCCGTGGTTGATTAAGGCCATGCTATACCCTCCGAGATGAGGTTGGGATACACGGGAAAACACTAGAAATCCAGTGTGTGTATCTTTTAACCTCATCGTGACGAGATGGCCAGGCGCCCTGCCCAGGGTTCGACTCCAACCCGTGGTGAATATACATTGGTCAGTCCATTCGACATATTTGTCATACCATCGTAGTCGCGGTTGATTAAAGTCATGCTAAACCCACCGAGATGAGGTTGGGATACACGGGAAAGCACTTGAAACCTCCGCGTGACGAGATAGACAGGCGCTCTCTTAGGGTTCGACTCCGACCCGTGGTATATATTCATTCGTCTGTCCATTCGACAAATTTATCACACCATCGGAGCCGCGGTTAAATAAAGCCATGCTATACCCAACGAGATGAGGTTGGGATGCACGGGAAAACACTAAAAGTCTAGTGTGGGTATCTTTTAACCTCCGCGTGGAGAGATAGCCAGACGCCTTGCCCAGGGTTCGACTCGGACCATTGGTATATATACATTCGTCTGTCCATTCGACATATTTTCACATCATCGAAGCCACGATTGATTAAAGCCATGCTATACCCACCGAGATGAGGTTGGGATTCACGGGAAAACACTAGAAATCTAGTGTGTGTATATTTTAACATCCGTGTGGCGAGACAGCAAGACGCTCTACCCAGTGTTCGACTCCGACCCGTGGTATATATACATTCGTCTGTCCATTCAACATATTTGTGACACCATCGAGGCCACGGTTGATTAAACCCATGGTCTACCCACCGAGATGAGGCTAGGATACACAGGAAAACACTAGAAATCTATTGTGTGTATCTTTTAACGTCCGTGTGGCAAGATAGCAAGACGCCTTACACAGGGTTGAAATCCGACCCGTGGTATATATACATTCCTCTGTCCATTCGACATATTTGTCACACCATCGGAACCATGGTTGATTAAAGCCATGCTATACAAACCGAGATGTAGTCGGGATACACGGGCAAACACTAGAAATCTAGTGTGTGTATCTTTTAAGCTCAGATTGGCGAGATAGCCAGGCGCCCTGCCAAGGATTCGACTTTGACCGGTGGTATATATACATTCCTCTGTCAATTCGACAAACTTTTAATACCACCGGAGCCGCGGTTGATTAAAGCCATGCTATACCCGCCTAGATGAGGTTGGGATACACGAGAAAAAACTAGAAATCTAGTGTGTGTATCTTTTTACCTCCGCTTGGCGGGTTAGCCAGGCGCCCTGCAAAGGGTTCGACTCCGACCGGTGGTATATATACATTCGTCTGTCCATTCGATTTATTTTTCATAACATGTGAGCCGCAGTTTATTAAAGCCATGCTATAACCACCGATATCAGGTTGGGATTCACGGGAAAACACTAGAAATATAGTGTGTGTATATTTTAACATAAGTGTGGCGAGATAGCAAGACGCCCTACCCGGTGTTCGACTCCTACCCATGGTATATATACATTCATCTGTGCATTCGACATATTTGTCACACCATCTGGGCCGCGGTTAATTAAAACCATATTATACCCACCGATATGAGGTTAGTATACACGGGAAAGCACTAGAAATCTAGTGATTTTATCTTTTAACCTCCGCGTGGCGAGATCGCCAGACGCCCTGCCCAGGGTTCAACTCCGACCCGTGGTGTATATATATTTGTCTGTCCATTCGATATATTTGTCACACCATCGTAGCCGCGATTGATTAAAGCCATACTATACCCACCGAGATGAGGTTGGGATACACGGGAAAACTAGAAGTCTAGTGTTTGTATCTTTTAACCTCCGCGTGGCGAGATAGCCAGGCGCCCTGCCCAGGGTTCGAGTCCGACCCGTGCTTCTATATACATTCGTCTGTCCATTCGACATATTTTTTACACCATCGGACCCGCGGTTGATTAAAGCCATGATATACCCACCGAGATGAAGTTGGGATATACGGGAAAACACTAGAAATCTAGTGTGTGTATCTTTTAACCTCAGCTTGGCGAGACAGCCAGGAGCCCTGCCAAGGCTTCGACTTTGACCGGTGGTATATATACATTCGTCTGTCCATTCGACATATTTGTCACACCATCGGAGCCGCGGTTATTAAAGCCATGCTATACCCACCGAGATTAGGTTGGGATACACGGAAAAACACTAGAAATCTAGTGTGTGTATATTTTAACCTCCGCATGGCGAGATAGCCAGGCTCCTTGCCCAGGGTTCGACTCCGACCCCTGGTATATATACATTCGTCGGTCCATTCGACATATTTTTCACACCATCGTAGACGCAGTTGATTAAAACCATACTATACCCACCGAGATAAGGTTGGGATACACGGAAAACCACTAGAAATCTGGTGTGTGTATCTTTTAAGCTCCGCGTGGCGAGATAGCCAGACGCCCTGCCCAAGGCTCAACTCCGACCCGTGGTATATATACATTCGTCTGTCCACTCGACATATTTGTCACATCATCATAGCCACGGTTGATTAAAGCAATACTATACCCACCAAGAGGAAGTTGGGATACACGGGAAAACACTAGAAATCTAGTGTGTGTATCTTTTAACCTCCGCGTGGAGAGATAGCCAGGCTCCCTGCCCAGGGTTGGACTCCGACCCGTTGTATATATACATTCGTCTGTCCATTCGACATATTTGTCACACCATCGGACTCGCGGTTGATTAAAGCCATGGTATACCCACCGAGATGAGGTTGGGATACATGGGAAGACACTAGAAATATTGTGTGTGCATGTTTTAACCTCCGCCTCGCAAGATAGCCATGCGCCCTGCCCAGGGTTCCACTTTGACCCTGGTATATTTACATTCGTCTGTCCATTCGACATATTTGTCACATCATCGGAGTCGCGGTTGATTACAGCCATGCTATACCCACCGAGAATAGGTTGGGATACACGAGAAAACACTAGAAATCTAGTGTGTGTAATTTTTAACCTCTGCGTGGCGAGATAGCCAGAAGCCCTTCCCAGGGTTCGATTCCGACCCGTGGTATATATCCATTCGTCTGTCCATTCGACTTATATGTCATTCCATCATAGCTGCGGATGATAAAGCCATGCTATACCCACCGAGATGAGATTGGGATACACGGGAAAACACTAGAAATGTAGTGTGTGTATCTTTTAACCTCCGCGTGGCGAGATAGCCTGGCTCCCTGCCCAGGGATCGACTATGACCCGCGGTATACATACATTCCTCTGTCCATTCGACATATTTGTCACACCATCGTAACTGCGATTGATTAAAGCCATGTTATACCCACCGACATGAGGCTGGGACACACGGGAAAACACTAAAAATAGTGTGTGTATCTTTCAAACTCCGCGCGGCCAAATAGTTTGATGATTTGAAAGGGTTTGATTATGACCCGTGGTATATATACATTCGTCAGTACATTCGACAGATTTGTCACACCATCATAGCCGCGGATGAATAAAGCCATACTATACCCACCGAGATGAGGTTGGGAAACACGGGAAAACAGTAGAAATCTAGTGTGTGTATCTTTTAACCTCCATATGGCGAGATAGCAAGACGCCCTACCAGGGTTCGATTCCGACCCTTGGTATATATACATTCGTCTGTCCATTCGACATATATCTGTCACACCATCGGAGCCACGGTTGATTAAAGCCATGCTATACCCACCGAGATGAGGTCGGGATACACGGGAAAACACTAGAAATCTAGTGTGAATATCTTTTTACCTCCATACGGTGAGATAGCAAGACGCCCTACAAGGGTTCGACTCCGACCCGTGATATATATACATTCGTCTATCCATTCGACATATTTCTCATACTATCGGAGCCGCGGGTGATTAAAGCCATGCTATACCTACCGAGATGAGGTTGGGATACACGAGAAAACACCAGAAATCTAGTGTATGCATCTTTTAACCTCCGCGTGGCCAGAAAGCCCGGTGCCCTGCCCAGGGATAGACTTCGACTTGTGGTATATATACTTTCTTCTCTCCATTCGACATATTTGTCACACCATCCGAGCCGAGGTTGATTAAAGCCATGCTATACGCACCGAGATGAGGTTGGGATACACGGGAAAACACCAGAAATCTAGTGTGTGTATCTTTTAACATTCGCGTGGCCAGATAGTCCGCCGCCCTGCCCAGGATTCGACTCCGTCTCGTGGGATATATACATTAGGCTCTCTATTCAACATATTTGTCACAGCATCGGAGCTGCGGTTGATTAAAGCCATACTATACCCACCGAGATGAGGTTGGGATACACGGGAAGACAATAAAGATCTATTGTGTGTATCTTTTAACCTCCGCGTGGCAAGATATCCAGACGCCCTGCCCAGGTTTCGACTCCGACCCGTGGTATATATACATTCGTCTGTCCATTCGACATTTTTGTCACACCATCGGAGCCGCGGTTGAATAAAGCCATGCTATACCCACCGAGATAAGGTTGGGATACAAGGAAAAACATTAGAAGTCTTGTGTGGGTATCTTTTAACCTCCGCGTGGCGAGATAGCCAGACACCCTGCCCAGGGTTCTACTCCGACCTTTGGTATATATATATTCGTCTGTCCCTTCGATATTTTTGTCACACCATCGGAGCCGCGGTTGATTAAAGCCATGCTATACCCATCGAGATTAGGTTGGGATTCACGGTAAAACACTAGAAATCTAGTGTGAGTATCTTTTAATCTCCGTGTGGCGAGATAGCAAGAAGCCCTACCCAGTGTTCGACTCTGACCTGTGGTGCATATACACTCTTCTGGCCATTCTACATATTGTCACATCATCGGAGCCGCGTCTGATTAAAGCAATGCTAGACCCACCGAACTGAGGTTGGAATACACGAAAAACACTGGAAATCTTGTGTGTGTATCTTTTAATCTCCGCGTGGCGAGATAGCCAGGCGCCCTGCCAAGGGTTCAAATCCGACCCTTGGTATATATACATTCGTCTGTCCATTCGACATATCTGTCACACCATCGGAGCCTGCCGTTGATTATAGCCATACGATACCCATCGAGATGAGGTAGGGATACATGGGAAAACACTAGAAATCTAGTGTGTGTATCTTTTAAACTCCGCGTGGCGAGATAGCCAGGCGTGCTGCCCAAGGTTCGACTCCGACCCGTGGTATATATACAATCGTCTGTCCATTCGACATATTCGTCTCAACATCGGAGCGGCGGTTGATTAAAGCCATACAGTACCCACCGATATTAGATTGGGATACACGGGAAAACACTTGAAATCCAGTGTGTGTAATTTTTAACCTCAGCGTGACGAGATAGCCAGACGCCCATACTAGGGTTCCATTGCAGCCCGTGGTGTATATACATTTATCTGGCCATTCGACATATTTGTAAGACCATCGGAGCCGCGGATTATCAAAGCCATGTTTTAACCTCCGCTTGGTGAGATAAGGCGCCCTGCCCAGGGATCGACTCCGACCCGCAGTATATATACATTCGTCTGTCCATTCGACATATTTCTCACACCAATGGAGCAGCGTTTGATTAAAGCCATGTTATAAACACCGAGATGAGGTTGGGATACAAGGGAAAAGTATTAGAATTCTAGTCTGTGTATATTTTAACCTCCGCGTGGCCAGATAGCCAGGTGCCCTGCCAGGGTTCGATTCCGACCCGTGGTATATATACATTCGACTGTCCATTCGACATATTTGTCACACCATCAGAGCCGCGGATGAATACAGCCATGCTACACCCACCGAGATGAGGATGGGATACACGGGAAAACACTAGAAATCTAGTGTGTGCATCCTTTAACCTCCGCGTGGCGAGATATCCTGGCGCCATGCCCAGGGTTCAAATCCGACCCTTGGTATATATACATTCGTCTGTCCATTCGACATATCTGTCACACCATCGGAGCCATGGTTGATTAATGCCATGCTATACCCTCTGAGATGAGGTCGGGATACACGGGAAAACACCAGAATTCTAGTGTGTGTATATTTTAACCCCCATGTGGCGAGATAGCAAGACGCCCTACAAAGGGGTCGAACCCGACCCGTGGTATATATACATTCGTCTGTCCATTCGACATATTTGTCACAGCATCGGAGCCGCGGTTGATTAAAACCATGCTATACCCACCGAGATGAGGTTGGGATACACGGGAAAACACTAGAAATCTAGTGTGTGTATCTTTTAACCTCCTTGTGGCAAGATAGTAAGAAGCCCTACCCAGTGTTCCACTCCGACGTGTTGTGTATATACATTCGTCTGGGCATTCGATATATTTGTCACATAATCGGAGCCGCGGATGAATAAAGTCATGCTATATTCACAGAGTTGAGGTCGGGATACACGGGAAAACACCAGAATTCTAGTGTGTGTATATTTTAACCTCCATGTGGCGAGATAGCCAGACGCCCTGCCCAGGGTTAGACTCCGACCCGTGGTATATATAAGTTCGTCTGTCCATATTTGTCACACCATCGGAGCCTTGGTTGATTAAAGCCATGCTATACCCACCGAAATGAGGTTGGGATACACGGGAAAACACGAGAAATCTAGTGTGTGTATCTTTTAACCTCTGCGTGGCGAGATAGCCAGGCGCCCTGCCCAGGGATCGACTCCGACCTGCGGTATATATACATTCGTCTGTCCATTCGACATATTTGTCACACCATCGTAGCCGCGGTTGATTGAAGCTATGTTGTACCCACCGAGATGAGGTTCCGATACACGGGAAAACACTAGAAATCTAGTGTGTGTATCTTTTAACCTCCGTGTGGCAAGATAGCAAGAAACCCTACCCAGTGTTCCACTCTGACCTGTGGTGTATATACATTCGTCTGGCCATTCGACATATTTGTCACATAATCGGATCCGCGGTTGATTAAAGCCATGCTATACCCACCGAGATGAGATTGTCATACACGAAAAAACACTAGAAATCTTGTGTGTGTATCTTTTAACCTCCGCGTGGCGAGATAGCCAGGTGCCCTACCCAGGGTTCGACTCCGACCCGTGCTATATATACATCCATCTGTCCATTCGACATATTTGTCAAACTATCGAAGCCGCGGTTGATTAAAGCCATGATTTACCCACAGAGATAAGGTTGGGATACACGGGAAAACACTAGAAATCTAGTGTATGTACCTTTTAACCTCCGCGTGGCGATATAGCCAGTCGCCCTGCCCAGGGTTCAACTCCGACCCGTGGTATATATACATTCCTCTGTCCATTCGACATATTTGTCACACCATCGGAGCCGAAATTGATTAAAACCATGCTATACCCATCGAAATGAGTTTGGGTAAACCGGAAAACGCTAGAAATCTAGTGTGTATATCTTTTAACCTCCGCATGGTGAGACAGCCGGTCGCCCTGACCAATTGATCGACTCCGACCCTTAGTATATATACATTCGTCTGTCCATTCGACATATTTGTCACACCATCGGAGCCGCGGTTGATTAAAGTCATGCTATACCCACCGAGATGAGGTCGGGATACACGGGAAAACACTAAAAATCTGATGTGTGTATCTTTTAACCTCCGCGTGGCGAGATAGCCAGACGCCCTTCCCAAGGTTCGACTCCGACCCGTGGTATGTATACATTCATCTGTCCATTCGATATAATTGTCACATAATGGAGCCGCGTTTGATTAAAGTCATGCTATACACACCGACATAAGGTTGGGATACACATGAAAACAATAAAACTCTAGTGTGTGTATCCTTTAACCTCCGCGTGGCGAGATAGCCAGGCGCCCTGTCCTGGGTTCAAATCCGACACTTGGTATATATACATTCGTCTGTCCATTCGACATATAAGTCACACCATCGAAGCCACGGTTGATTAAAGCCATGCTATTCCCACTGAGATGAGGTTGGATACACGGGAAAACATTAGAAATCTAGTGTGTGTATCTTTTAACGTCCGCGTGACGAGATAGCCGAACGCCCTGCCCAGTCTTCAACTACGAACATTGGTATATATGCATTCGTCTGTCCATTCAATCTATTTGTCACACAATCGTAGCCACGGTTGATAAAAGCCGTGCTATACACACCGAGATGAAGTTGAGATACACGGGAAAACACTAGAAATCTAGTGTGTGTATCTTTTAACCTCCGCATTGCGAGATAGCCTGGCGCCCCTCCCAGGGTTTGACTCTGACCCGTGGTATATATACATTCGTCTGTCCATTCGATATACATGTCACACCATCGGAACCGCGGTTGATTAAAGCCATGCTATACCCACAGAGATGAGGTTGGGATACACGGGAAAACACTAGAAATCTTGTGTGTGTATCTTTTAACTTTCGCGTTGCAAGAAAGCCAGGCGCCCTGCCCAGGGCTCGACTTAGACCCGTGGTATATATACATTCGTCTGTCCAATCGACATTTTTTTCACACCATCGGAGCCGCTGTTGATTAAAGCCATACTATACCCACGGAGATGACGTTGGGATACATGGGAAAACATTAGAAATCTAGTGTGTGTATCTTTTAACTTCCTCTTGGCGAGTTAGCAAGGCGCCCTGCCCAAGGTTCGACTCCGACCCGTGGTATATATACATTCGTCTGTCCATTCAGTATATATGTCATTACATCTGAGCCGCAGTTGATTAAAGCCATGCTATACCCACCGAGATGAGGTTGGGATACACGGGAAAACACTGGAAATCTAGTGTGTGTATCATTTAACCTCCATGTGACGAGATAGCAAGACGCCCTACCGAGTGTTCGAGTCCGACCCGTGGTATATATATATTTGTCTGTCCATTCGACATATTTGTCACACCATCAGAGTCGCGGATGATTAAAGCCATGCTATACCCACCGAGAAGAGGTTGGGATACACGGGAAAACACTAGAAATCTAGTGTGTGTATCTATTAACCTTCGCGTGGCGAGAAAGCCAGGCGCCCTTCCTAGGGCTCAACTCAGACCCGTGTTATATATACATTCGTCTGTCCATTCGACATATTTGTCATACCATCGGAGCCGCAGTTGATTAAAGCCACACTATACGCACCGAGATGAGGTTAGGATACACGGCAAAACACTGGAAATCTAGTATGTGTATCTTTTAACCTCCAAGTGTCGAGATAGCCAGGAGCCCTGCCCAGGGGTCAACTCCGACCCACGGTATATATACATTCGTCTGTCCATTAGACATATTTTTACACCATCGAAGCCGCGGTTGATTAAAGCCATGCTATACCCACCGAGATGAGGTTGGGATACACGGGAAAACACTAGAAAT
>JAYMFT010080673.1:0-14296 GCA_038088735.1 Panulirus argus | reverse complement strand
ATTTCAATTAGGGCCCGGCCTTGATGTGGACTTTTGTCCGTGACTGGAGCCTTCAACATAAAAGAAAAAAAAAAAAAAAAAATCTTTTGCCTGCAAGCTGAGATCCTCTGCTTCAGGGATTTCAACATTCACTAAAGGGAATGGTTGAATTCTTCCCATGCGGGTGATGAAGGAATTGAAGTGCACAGGTTCTCCATTCTCAATGATCTAGAGAATATTATCTGACACCCTACCCGTATTCCTGACTGCTATGGCCATTTCTAATATTCTGGATATGTTTTTCACCTCTAGTCCATCCCGCTGTAGCTACACAATCTTGCCCCCAAATGTTTCATCCGATCACACTTTCATAAATGTATCTATTTTAATGGCATCTCCAATACCAGCATCCCCTTATAGGCATAAATACAGGCACCTCAACAAAGCTGACAAGAATAACTTATGTAAATTCTTTCCTGACTTTCCTTGGGTAAATTTCTGTCCCTTATATGGTGATGCATCTGTCTCCACCAAATGCATAGCAGAGGTTATTCTTCTGGGAAAGGGAGAATTTATCTCCTCTTCCTCTAAGACAACCTCTTCTTCCAATCCATGGTTCAACTGTTCCTGCTCTAAGGCCATTTAGTTAAGGGATCAGATATATCAGGCTTGAAAAAACTCTCCCTCCTCTGACCCCCATTCAGTTTTTATCTCTGCCCATAACCACTGTAAGTACATTATCCATGAGGCAAAGCATTGCTTTACTCATAGGAAGCGTGATAACTCCGTTCATCATCCACTGATAGGTCTTTCTGGTCCGTAGCTAAGGGCATCTCTGACAACTTCTTTCACTCTACCTTTCCTTCCCTTTTCCATTTTGACAGTATGATAGCTGTCTCTCCCAAAGATAAAGCAACTCTCATTGGTTCCCATATCTCCTTTGGCTCCACCTTGGATGACTCTAATATTCGTTCACCCCCTGATGCTCCTCTTACTAATCCTTTGCCCCTCCCTATAATTTCTTTTCGAATTTTCCAAAAAGCACTTCTTTCTCTGGACATAAGCAAGGCTTATATGGTCCTGATGGCATCCATCCCTATGAACTGAAAGGGTGTGCCTCTGAACTTGTACCTGTGCTTGTTCTTCTGTTTCTTTTCTGTTTAAAAAACAAAACTTTTCCTTCTTCTTGGAAGCATGCTTTGATACATTTCATCCCTAAGAAGGGTGACCGTTCTGACCCCTCCAACTATCATCCTATTGCTTTGACATCTACCATTTCCAGTCTTTGAATTCCTTCTCAACTCCCATATACTTACACATCTTGAATTTCATAGTCTTCTCTCTGACAACCAACCAGTATGGCTTCTGTAAGGCAAGATGTACTGGTGATATTCTTTCCCATCTTATTAATGTTTGATAGTCATCCTTGAAAGATTTTGGGGAGTCTTATGTAGTTGCCTTAGACATATCCAAAGCTTTTGACAGGGTGTGGCATCGGGGTCTCTTTTCTAAGCTCCCCTCTTTTGGCTTCCCTTCCTCACTTTGTTCCATCATATCTAACATATTCTCCAGCTGATTTATCTCTGTGATTGTTGATGGATCAACCTTCTCCCCTTTCTGCATCAACTCTGGCGTCCCCTCCAAGGTTTTGTTCTGTCCCCTACACTTCTTATCAAAGACTTCCTTTCTTCCACAAATAGCCAAGTGCACTCATATGGTGACAACCCAACACTGTGTTCATCCACATCTTTCAGTTGTGCTTTTCTTCTCTCACTTGATCTGCATCTCTTCTTGACACAACTTCCCCAGTAAACTCAGACTTGGACTGGATATCTCAGTGGGATAGATGAAATCTAGTCAAGTTTAATGCCTCTGAGACCCAGTTTTTACTCATCTCTCTGTCAAAAGCTCCTCACAACTCATCTCTCCTTTGACAGTTCTGTAATTCCACTGCTTGACTCAGTGAACATACTTGGTATAACTGTAACATTCACTCTTTCTTAGAAACCCCTCTTTAAACATCCACTCTTTCTTAGAAAATCTATTATAAGGAAATAGCTAAGTCTTCCTTTAAGAAACTGAGAGTCTTGTGTAGATTTCAAAATTTTTTTCTTCTGAATAGTTGCTCTGTTTATACAAAGGATTGGTTCTTCCTTGTGTGGAGTACTGCTTTCACATCTGGGGTGGTTCTAGCTCTGCATCCTTACTTGACAGAATTGAGTCAAAAGTGTTCTGACTTATAAACTGTTCCAGGCTAACTTCCAAACTTGACCCTCATGCCCTACACTGCAATGTTGATTCACTTTCCCTCTTCTATAGGCATTACTTTGGTGTTTGCTTCCAAGAGCTGGCTGCTTGTGTGCCTCCACCACTAGTTAGACCAAGTCATACTTGGCAAGCTGCTGTGTCAAATGGTTACTGTGTGGCCATTGGCAACTCAAGGGTGGGCCATTTTGATAACTGTTTCTTTACCTACACATCGAAACTTTGGAATTATCTGCTGTCTCTTGTCTGTCCCAATAACTCTGACTTGGCTTGTTTTAGAAGACAGGTTTCCCTCTTCCTCCAAAATTCACAAATACTTTCCCTTGTCTCTTCTTTTTTCCCTTTCATAATCCTCTCTATATTTCAATTAAGGCACGGCATTGATGTGGACATTCGTCCGTGACTGGAGCCTCAAATTTATCTTCACCACACCTTTGAGAGACCTATATTCACTTCATCCTCATGTAAATGTTCATTTCAAATTAAAAGAGAACTAGAAATATGAACACATGCTGATGATAACCATGCACACTCTCTTGTTCACAGTGGAGGGAGACACCACCAAATTGATCTTCACAGCACCCTTGATAAATCTGAATTCACTTCAGCCCCAGCATACAGTACACTTCATTTCACCATTGACAAATATGTTTTCACTTCACCCTCAATAATTGCTGCTCTTTGCTACACCCTTGACACCACTGGTTTTAGGGTTAAGTTAAAGGACTTCTTCACTGCACCTCATTTTCTCAATACCCTTGAAACCTTTGGCCTTTAGCATGGAATTTATGGTTCAGGTTAGGTCATCTTCTCTATACCCACATATTTACTACAATACATCTTCACTACTCCCATATCTTCATTGCACCTTTGAAGTTGTGTTTGACCAGACCCCTGTGAGTCAGGTTCAGACACCCATTCACTCTGTTTCGAGTTAAGGTGGTGATTGTTGAAAAGAAAAACTACAGAAAAATAAAGAAATTGAAAGAAACAGAGCAAAATGAATATGATATCAAGGTATTTTTAAAATAGGTAAATAAAGGTAGAAGGGGGTATTTGTTCAGATAACAAGGGTGTGAAGTTTGTTAGAGATTTAGAATTATCAAGAAATGACTGTAGATGATGGCAAATGAGATGTTTCTTTTGGTTCAGTAGGAATATAGTTAAAAAGAGAGAGAAATGGGTATGTGGGAGAGAAATACATTATAGAGAAGGAAGTAAGAAGAGTAATAAAGCTCTGAAAGAATGTAAGAGCTTGGGTATAATGAGGGTGGTGAGTGAAATGTTGAGAATTTGATATGAAATATTTGTGGAGTTGATATAGAAAGTGTATATGGAAGCATGAAAAGGTGGTACTAAGCATCCCAATGTATAAAGGAAAGGGGAGTTACAAGTGAGCCTGAGAATGATTGAGGAATAGTTATCAATAGCATAGTTGGTAAAGTGTATGGTAGGATAGGGATTTATTGCATTGAAAGGACTAATATACCTCTTATAGATGAGAGCAAGATGGATTTAGGAATGGAAGAGGTGTTTAGATCTTATTATTGTACTTACACAAGTTAAAGTTTCAGGGAAAAAGTCATGTGCATTATACATGGATTTATAAAAAGTATGTGATAGTGAATAGGAAAGCCATTTGGGAGGTTTTCACTCTGCATGATGTGCATGGAAGTCTCCTTTTATAATGGAAGTAGTGTATGTATAGTATGAGAAAGTGGCTGAAATAAGTGTGGGTGTGTATCAGGGTTGTGTGATGCCACCGTGTTTGTTTAATATTCTTATTATTGGATCATTGTATGAAACTGAGTTGAGATGGAGTGATTTCAATTTGGTATTTGATCCTGAAGAAACAGAATGGAAGATGCTTCATATGTTCTATGTATATGATATGTTGTTTGCTTCATCAGAGGAAGAATTGGATGAAATGATTGGCTGTTTTGATGGTGTATGTAGGAGGAAGATTGTGAAAGTGAAGGGAAATATAGATATGACACTGTACAATGGAATACAAAAGAAAAAGTTTTCGTCATATTCAGATGAAAACGTTTGCTCATGAGTTTAGATCCCTTACTATTAGTGAATTCAGATGAATCAGGTCTTAAGTTGGTTGTTTAATCAAAGTTATTAAAACATTTGATTATTTTGAATACTTGTATTAGATCAGCTTTCAACCTTCTCTTTTCCACACTAAGTAGATTCAGTTCATTTAGTTGGGTCTCATATGATTTGCTTCTCAGTCCAGAAATCCATTTTGTTGCTTGACATAGTACTTTCTTGCTATGTCTTTTATCAATTAGAGTGCCCCAAACCAAACACAACATTCATGATAGGGATAAACTAGTGAATTATAAAGAGTAAAGATGATTTCTTTACAATTATATTTGAAAACCATACTTGTCAATCCAAAAATCTTGTTTGATCTCTTTACTGCTTCTATGCACAGCTTACTTGGTTTTAGGTCAACGGAGATTAGTATGCCTAAGTTTTTTCTCATTTACCTTTTGCATTTCAGCAGATTTCACACTGTATCTTGCCTTTTCGTTATGATTACCAACATGTACTACTGCACTTATTGATGTTAGAATTCATTTGCAACCTATAAGCCCAGTCTAACAGTTTGTTTGTGTCAATTTGAAGCTGCAGAAGTTCAGGTTCATATGTAGATTTGGTTCCCGGCTTATTATAATTTGCAAACTTTGATACATTACAGTGCAGCCTATTATCAATATCATTGATATATACGAGAAAGAGAACTGGTCCCAAGACATTCTTGTAGCATGCCGCTTGTAATGCCTAATCATCATGAAGCTTGACCATTAATCACGGCTCTTTGTTTACAACAAGTCAACCAGTTTCTCATCCACCAAAGTACAACCCCATGTGGCTTAATATTTGCTGGTAACCTTTGATGTGAAACTTCATCGATTGCTTGTGGAAAGTCTAGATAGATAACAACTGCTTTACCTTCATTGTGCTATGTTGATTATTTCATAAAAGAAATCAAGCAGATTTGTCTGACTTGAGTGACTTCACAGAAAACAATGCGGTCATCTAAATAGATTGTAATTCTCTCTAATATGATGGTTTCCTTAAGTTTTCCAATTACAGGCATTAAGCTAATTTGACAGTTATTTCTGAGCAGTAACTTATTACCTTTTTTGAATACCAGTTGGCAAACCTCCATTCACCTGCACCTTTTCCTGTAGCAAGTGACTTTCTAATAAAAGCAGTTAAGGGCTTAACTGTCTCATTTTTTGCCTCTCTCATTGTCCTCAGCTAGTGTGTCATCGGCTTTTATGTCAATTTGTTGTATAACATTCTTCTCTGTTATCAGTGAAATTGGATTCAAGATGTGAGTTGTGTCTTCGACCATAATTGCAGATGCAAAGAGGTCAGCAAGATTTTTGCCATGGATTTGTTGTCTTAATGGCCCAGTTGATTTGGTAATGACTCTCTTGCTTCAAACATTTGACTCATTAGGATTTCTTTTGCTATTTTCAGCAATATTTGCTTCATAGTGATATTACTTTGCCATATAAGTCTCAGTTTCTCTCCAGAAATTTATATAGCCTACTTTATCATGTTAGTTATTTGTCTCTTTGAGTTTCTTATGAGCTACTTTCTTTGATAACAGGCACTTTTTTATTTCACTGTTCCACCACCATGGCTTTGTTGTAAAAATAGACCATCTATCAAGATTTAAAAATTGCACTCCTATCATAATTTCTTTATAGTACTATTGTTTCTAACTCTGAAATATTGTTGACATCTACCATTTTCAAAGTCTTTGAATCCCTCCTCAACTTCCATATCCTTAAACACCTCGAAAATCTAAGTCTTCTTTCTGATCACCAGTATGGCTTCCAAAAGGCGAGCTCGAAAATCTAAGTCTTCTTTCTGATCACCAGTATGGCTTCCAAAAGGCGAGAGCCACTGGTGATATTCTTTCTTATCTTACTAATGTTGCCTCTCCTGCTTTGAAAGTTTTACTGAAGTGTTTTCAAATTTTGCTCAAGTCATTTTCATTGACCATATCACCCAGACTTGCTTGTCAAGAGCATGTATTTTTTATGACTGTATTGACAGTCATCATATGCACTATTGAATGTGACCTCAAAAGTATTTTGTTGGTGATCACTTGTAGCAAACTTTTCTTCAACTTCAACATTATAGCAAGTTAGAATTAAGAATAATACATTTTTGTAGTGAGTAGGTTTCTCATCTAATTGAATTAGGGTACAATAAAGCAAATTTAGGTAGAGTCCACACCTGGAGTTATAGAAAAGTGATTCCTCTAATTACATAAAAGTATGTTAATATCTTCTACCTCTGATGTCTGCATGGAGGGCCTTTAAGCTAGCCTTCCTGTTACTTTCTTTGGAAGCTCATCTTTAATTTCTCCAAAAATGAAATTGACATTCTCAGTGGCTACAGCTTTTTTCAATGCAGGATTAAAATGAGCTTTAAAGAGTAGCAAGACACCACCACCTACTTTATTTCCTCTATCACTATTAAACAGAGTGTACTATGAAATTGCATATTCAGAAGGAAATGTGTATTGTTGATGTCCAACCAAGATTTAGAAATTGCAGTCCTGTCATAATTTCTTTATAATACTATTGTTTCTAACTCTGAAATATTGTTAACATCTACCATTTCCAAAGTCTTTGAATCCCTCCTCAACTCCCATATCCTTAAACTCCTCGAAATATACAGTCTTCTTTCTGATCACCAGTATGGCTTCCAAAAGGCGAGAGCCACTGGTGATATTCTTTCCTATCTTACTAATGTCTGGTCATCATCCCTGAAAGTTTTCGGGGAGTCAAGTGTAGTTGCCCTTGACATATCTGAGGCTTTTGACAGGGTATGGCATTGGGGTCTCATCTCTAAGCTCCCTTCTTTTGGCTTCTGTCCCTCACTCTGCTCCTTCATATCTAGCTTCCTCTCCAGCCGATCTGTCTCTGTGGTTGTTGATGGATCAGCCTTCGCCCTTTTCTGCATCAACAGCTGTGTACCTCAAGGTTCTGTCCTGTCTCCTACACTTTTTCTCCTTTTTGCAATGATTTCCTCTCCTCCACAAACAATCCAGTGCACTCATATGCTGACGACTCAACACTTCATTCATCCTCATCCTTCAATTCTGCTCCTTCTCTCACTCAGTCTGCATCTTGTTTTGATACAGCTTCCTCAGTAAACTCAGACTTGGACTGGATATCTCAGTGGGGTACACAAAATCTAGTTAAGTTTAATGCCTCCAAGACCCAGTTTTCTACCCATCTCTCTATCGAAAACTCCTCACAACTCTCGGATCTCCTTTGACGGTTCTGTAATTCCATCTCTTGACTCAGTGAACATACTTGTTATTACTGTAACATCCACTCTTTCTTGGAAACCCCACGTTATGGAAATAGCTAAGTCTGCCTCTAAGAAACTGGGTGTCCTGTTCAAATGTCATAACTTCTCTTCTGAGCAATTGCTCCGTTTATACAAGGTATTGATTCATCCTTGTATGGAGTACTGCTCTCATTTAGGGTGGTTTTAGCTGTTTTTCCTTACTTGACAGAGTTGAGCCAAAAACGATCTCATTTATAAACTGTCCCAGGCTAACTTCCAAACTTGACCCCCTTACCCTATGCCGTAATGTTAGTTCACTTTCCCTTTTCTATAGTGGTCCACTTTCCCTTTTCTATAGGTATTACTTTGGTTTCTGCTCTCAAGAGCTGGCTGCTTGTGTGCCCCCACCACTAGCTAGACCATGCAATACTTGGCAAGCTGCTGCGTTACATGATTACTGTGCGGCCATTGGCAACTCAAGGGTGTGCTGTTTTGATAACTGCTTCTTTCCCTACACATCGAAGCTTTGAAACTCTCAACCTTATCATGTCTTTCTCAATAACTATGATCTGGCACATTTCAAAAGACAGGTCTTCACTTTCTCAAAATTTCATAATTACTTTCCCTTGTCTTTTCTTTTTCCATTTCTTGATTCTCTATATTTCAATTCGGGCCCGGCCTTGATGTGGACTTTTGTCTGTGACTGGAGCCTTCACCATTAAAAAAGAAACCTAAGGTACCTCTGGATGAGATTAGGACCTATTTCAAAGAGTACTTATGGAGGGGGATGGGTCTTCTCCACATGGGCTCTGTGTTGAAACTACGTTGAATGTTATAGAAAAGAGTGCATGCTCAGTTTGCACTTTGAAGAGTTGGAAGTTGTAGATGAGTTTAAATACCTGAGTTTAAGGTTTTGTGAAGATAATAGAGGGAGAGATGAAGTTGAAAGTAGAGTCTCGCAAGAGTATGCTACAAGACCTAGTGAACAGGAAAATTTAAGTTTTGAATGTGCAAAGAACTTGCATGTAGGTTACTTGTCCCAGTGTTGGTATATTTCTTACAGTGTACATGAAACTTGTGGGAAGGAATGCATGTCCAGTGATGATGTGTGGTTTAGAATGTACAAGAAACTTGCATGTAGGAATACTTTTCTTTGTGTTGGTTTACGGTTTAGAGTCTACAAGAAGCTCACATGAAAGAATACTTGTTTCTACTGCTGATATATGGTTTAGAGTGTACAAGAAACTCTCGTGAATGAATTGTTGTCAAAATGTTGATGTATGGTTTACAGTGTACAAGAAGCTTGCATGAAAGAATACTTGTCCCAATGTTGATATATGGATGTGAAACTTCGGCATATAGACATCAGGATAGATGAAAACAATGAGTGCAATAGAGGTGGATAACTTAGGTATTATAGTTGGAATTAGAAGAACAGATAGAAAAAAGAATGAAGATATATGTAAGTTATATGGTATGAAGAAAGGCACGTGGATGAAAGTCTTAAGATGACATGATCCTGTAGACAACATTTCAAATGATATGTTAGTCAAGAGGATACATATCAGTACAGAAGGTAAAAGGGAGGGAGGGATGGTATGAAAGAGTTGAACTGAGAGCAGTGATGAAGGATAGGGATATTTCATATGAAGATGCTGGAGGAATGGCTAGTGACTGAATGCAGTGAAAGCATTTTGTGAATGGAGGTGGTATCAGTAGAGATGTTAGTCTAAAGGCACGTCCATAAGTGCCATCAAATATTGGCTGTCAACACCGTTGGCAACATGTTCGAATGCATGATGGCAGCAAAGTTCGGACTGTTGTTTGCTAACATATTAGGATGAAGTAGACAGCATGTTGGTAACAGAGGTGAAGCAAACAAAGTGTCCATGAGGCAGGTGAGTGTCCAGCATGATGTTGGCCGGTGAGGACACCATACTGGCAGCTGCAGCGGTGGTAATACTGTGACAGTGGATACAGGACACAATGTCGTTGGAGATTTTGGATGGGTCCGTGACTGCAACGGAGAAGCCGTGCAGAAAAGGAGGTATCATACGTGATATTACATGTGGATATTGCTTTGTGTGCATTTCAACGACGGACCAGTTGGACATTGTACAACTTTCTCAGGATGTCACCGTCAGATTTTAAGTAGCTGATACAGAAGGCTGGCCCACACATCTGTAAATTGTACATGTCCTGAGCTTCATTTTCTTGACCTCCCAGCGCAACTGAGCCTTCAGGGTCTTTTATCTTCCTTTTCACCTTGACTCGTTCTATCTTTGTTGCATCTGCAATTGTCCTCCAGGCGTCTGCCTTCTTTATCTTGTTTTTATAATCACTATTCTTTGCATCCCATAATATAGGATGTGAAAGGTATACGTCTGTGAGGAATAGCGTTTGTTCCTGCGTCCACTTCGTGGTCTCTTTTCTATTCACTACTGTATCATCTGTGTGTCTGCTCAGTCGGCTACCCATTTGCCAGCATGTTATAAGCCTTGTCCACACCACTGCTACCAACATTTTAACAGCCAGTGTTACCAATCTGTCCTGTACACTACTTTTGTTAACAATAAAACAGCTTGTTCATGAATGTGTCGTTACCTTGTTACCAACACATGTTCGAGGGCACGTGTGGATGCGCCCTAAATGATTCAACATTTCTGTAATGTGAAAGGTAAGAAGCACATTTATAAGTGTGGAAGACCTTGTTACACTTGAACGCACTGGACATGGGTTAAGGAATCAATGTGAATGATATATAGAGGCTCAGTATACCTTATCCATAACATGAAATTGGGAGTAGAGTAATGTGTTGTGTGTTGAATGTGGGAAATGGTCTTCATACATAAACAGTTAAGCCAAAGTTAGAATTTTACTCATGAATCATTCAATAGATAGTTGTATTTTTAATCATAATGATATCTTCTAGGTTCTCCACCAGCTTGTGTTGAGACTGATGAATGTGAATCTTCTCCTTGCCTCAATGGAGCTTCTTGTTATGACCAAGACAACTCATATACATGCATTTGTGCTCCTGGGTTTACAGGTAAGGTATGAGCTATGAGTAACCCTTTTATACCACAGCATTTTTAAGGGGAACAAACAGCAAGAAGGAGTGAGATATAACTTATTTCTGTTGATAGTTCTTCATCATGCAGTACACTTTTGATTCCTTTCTATGGAATATGTTAGTAGTATCAGTTTGATAAACTAGTATGTGAAAGCAAAACTACTTAAACAGTTATGTTCCCTCTTTTCCACAAATGACCAGCTACTAAAACACCTCAAACAGGATTGGAGCTGTTTGAAACACCTTCTTCAAATGTAGAGTTACATCTGCATTTTCACTTATCCAGAAGGATGCTTTCTCTAAAATCCCAACCATGTACCCTTGTACTTAAACAGCTTCATACACTCCTGTATATTTACATATCTCATTCTCAGTGTCCTACCACTTTATCCTCAATCTTCTTTTTCCCCTTTGTTCTTTTCAGCTAATTCTTATGCACCCATCATCCTTTGAACACCCATCCTTTCTGTATAAGCATAGGATATCAGAATATTATACTCATTTTTTCCAGCCATTCCTATCTGTTACATACCTGCCCATAAAAATTTTCATTATCTGGTTTTTCCATTCTGTCTTATTCCATGCCCAAGTCTTTGCAAGAATCTCTGTATACCTTATGACTCGCTTCTTATACCTCAGTTACCCATATTTCTTTCCTCCATGTTCTTTGCTTTCAGCTCTTTTCCTTCACTTGGAATAGAAAGAAAATATATACATCTAGGATTTAAAGATAACAGAAGAGTTTTTCCTAGTTAATTTTTGTTTTCAGCACCTGCTTATGGTAATCCAGATGACTTATTGATACTTGTGTCATGTGAAAACTACAATATAATTTTATCCCTGAGGTATAAGAGAAAGAATTCTACCTCCGTATTCCCCATATGTCGTGGAAGGCATCTAAAGGGGGCAGGAGCAGGGGGATTGGAAACACTCCTCTTCTTGTACTTCAATTTCTAAAAGAGGAAATGGAAGGAGTCAAGTGGGGAATGCTCATCCTCCTCGAAGACTCAGATTAGGGTGTGCGGATGTAACCAAGATAAATGGAAAAGAGAGATAGGTAGTATGTTTGAGGAAAGAAACCTGGATGTTCTGGTTATGAGTGAAACGAAGCTCAAGGGTAAAGGAGAACAATTGTTTGGAAACATCTTGGGAGTAAAGTTAGGGGTTTGTGAGAGGACAAGGGCTAAGGAAGGAGTAGCAATACTCCAGATGTAGGGGTTGTGGGAGGATGTGATAGAGTGTAAAAAATTAAATTCTAGATTGATGTTGATTAAACTGAAAGTGGATGGTGAGAGATGGGTGATTACTGATGCTTATGCACCTGGTCATGAGAAGAAGATCATGAGAGGCAAGTGTTTTGGGAACAGTAGAATGAGTGTGTCGCCAGTTTTAGTGCAAGAGACCTGGCATTAGTGATTGGTGATTTAAATGTGAAGGTGAGTAATGTGGCAGTTGAGGATATAATTGGTACACATGGGGTATTCAGTGTTGTGAATGGAAAATGTGAAGAGCTCGTGGATTTGTGTGCTGAAAAGTACTAGTGATTGGGAATACCTAGTTTAAAAAGAGAGATAGTCACAAGTATACATATGTGAGTGGAAGATATGGTCAGTGGGCAATATTAGACTATATATTAATTGATAGGCATGTGAAAGAGAGACCTTTGGATGTAAATGAGCTGAGAGGGGCAGCTAGTGGGATGTCTGATCACTATCTTGTGGAGGCGAAGGTGAAGATTCATAGAGGTTTTCAAAAAAGAAGAATGTCAGGGAGAAAAGAGTTGTGAGAGTAAGTGAGCTTTGAAGGAGACCTGTGTGAAGAATGCCAGGAGAGATTAAGTGTAGAATGTCAAAAGGTGAGAGCAAATGAAGTGAGGGGAGTGGGTGAGGAATGAGATGTATCTAGGGAAGCAGTGATGGCATGTGCAAGAAATGCATGTGGAATATGAAACGTGGGAGGTGGGCAGATTAGGAAGGGTAGTGAGTGGTGGGATGAAGAAGTAAAGTTGTTAGTGAAAGAGAAAAGAGAGGTGTTTAGAGGATACTTATAAGGAAGGAGTGCAAACGACTGAGAGATGCATATACAAGAGAAAGCGGCAGGAGGTCAAGAGGAAGGTGCAAAGGTTGAAAAAGAGGGCTAATGAGAGTAGGTGTGAAAGAGTATCATTAAACTTTAGGGAGAATAAAAAGATGTTTTGGAAGGAGGTAGATAATGTACATAAGACAAGAGAACAAGTTGGAACAGCAGTGAAGAGGGCAGGAGGGGGAGTAATAACAGGTAGTGATGTAGTGAGAAGATAGAGTGAGTATTTTGAAGGATTGTTGAATGTGTTTGATGATAGAGTGGCAGATGTAAGGTGTATTGGTTGGGATGGTGTGCAAAGAGAGGGTCAGGGAGAGTGGTTTGGTGGAGAGAGAGGAAGTGGTGAAAGCCTTGCGGAAGATGAAATCTGGTAAGGTAGTGGGATTGGATGGTATTGCAGTTGAATTCATTAGGAAAGAGGGTGGCTGTGTTGTTGATATGTTGGTAAGAATATTCAGTGTATGTATGGGTCATGTTGAAGTGCCTGAGGATTGGCAGAATGCATGGATAGTGCCATTGTGCAAAGGCATAGGGGATAAAGGTGAGTGTTCAAACTACAGAGCGATAAGTTTGTTGAGTATTCCTGGAAAACTGTATGGGAGGGTATTGACTGAGAAAATGAAGGCATGTACATAGCATCAGATTGGGGAGGAGCAGTGTGGTTTTAGAAGTGGAAGGGAATGTGTAGATCAGGTGTTTGCTTTGAAGAATGTATGTAAGAAATACTTAGAAAATCAGGTAGATTTGTTTGTAGCATTTATGGATCTGGAGAAGTCATATGATAGGATTGATAGAGATGCTTTGTGGAAGGTCTTAAGATTATATGGTGTGGGAGGTAAGCTGCTAGAAGCAGTGAGAAGTATTTATCAAGGGTGTAAGGCAAATGTACAAGTAGGTAATAGAAGAGTGGTTGGTTCCATGTGAAGGTTGGTCTGTGGCAGGGGTATGTGATACCCCCATGGTTTGTTTATAGATGGGGTGGTTAAGGAGGTAAATGCATGAGTTTTGAAGAGAGGGGCAAGTATGCATTCTGTTGAGGATGAGGGGGCCTGGGATGTGAGTCAGTTGTTGTTCACTAATGGTTCAGCGCTGGTGGCTAATTTGAGTGAGAAACTGCAGAAGTTGGTGACTGAGTTTGAAAAAGTGTGTGAAAGGAGAAAGCTGAGAGTGAATGTGAATAAGGGCAAGGTTATTTGTTTCAGCAGGGTTAAGGGACAAATTAAGTGAGAGGTGAGTTTGAATGGAGAAAAATTAGAGGAAGTGAAGTGTTTTAGGTATCTGGGAGTGGACTTGTCAGCAATTGGAACCATAGAAGCGGAAGTGAGTCATAGGGTGGGGGCTGAGGCAAACATTCTGAGAATGATGAAGAATGTGTGGAAAGAGAGAACATTATCTCGAAAAGCAAAAATGGGTACATTTGAAGGAATAGTAGTTCCAACAATATCATATGGTTGCAAGGCATGGGCTATAGATAGAGTATGGGGGAGGATGGATGTGTTGGAAATGAAATGTTTAAGGACAATATGTGGTGTGAGATGGTTTGATCGAGTAAGTAATGTA
>JAYMFT010080662.1:0-14297 GCA_038088735.1 Panulirus argus | reverse complement strand
ACACACACACACACACGCACACACACACACACACACACACACACACACACACACACACACACACACACACACAAACACACACACATATACACAAACCTAGAGAGGTGTAGGCAGATTGCCACACTTAAGGATTCCAATCTCTGCGGGTCCAACCCCGGGCTGACCCGTGCTGACTCATGGTCAGTAATGCTAACCACTATACCATGGAGGTCTGTGTGTGTGTGTGTGTGTGTGTGTGTGTGTGTGTGTGTGTGTGTTTTCTTTCTCCTTGTCTCTGCGTCATTCTCACTTCTTTACATAGTATCTTGCCTTCATCATATCACTGTTGTTTACCTTGCAAATGTCAGTTTTTGTCACGCCAGATTCATATATATATATATATATATATATATATATATATATATAATTGCTTTCTCGTCTTATGAATAACAATCTTAAGGAATAATTCTTTCTTCGTTCGTTTAAAGCTGCTACCCGGTTGTTGCTTTCTTATATTCGCTGCAATAAGAGAAGCGTGTGAAAATTCTTTACCATAGAAAACACCCTCCCACCCACCACACACTGTATATTTTTGGCATTAGTCGTTCTTCAAGGATTATACGTGCAGTGAGAACGCATGTGGTCTTAGAAATACCTTGAGCACCTGAAGAAAGTGTTTCAAATTCTCATTTTTCGATTGGTTGTTAGACAATGACCCTGTCGACCAGAACCCTGGCGGTCAAGAAGCGTAAGGGCGAAATAACCAGCCAGCAAACAACTCCTCTTCTCCTGTTGAGTGTGTCAAACACCACATGGGAAACGGGGGACCAGGAGCCGCAGTAATGTAGCCCTTCATCACGCATTTACCATCGCCTGCCCTACTAGTCGATGTGTGTCCTCGAGGCTTTGATTATCACTTAAGAGTTGGAACGGACTCACTTGCTTCACAGATTCGAATGGTTCAACGGTAAACGAGAGAGAATACTGTTCATGCTGGACGGAAATGTTAGTAAACTTCATCGTATTTCGTGACGCAGTGGCTTACCCTATATCGACTCGGTAAATTTTGCTGCGAATTGGGGTAATAGGGCGTGACATGTTTACTCGAGGCAATGGTATTTGGCGAGGTTCGGTATTTAGTCCCGTTTCATTTGATTTCCATTAATATTATTTATATATGATTACTCCAGGACAAATTTCTGTGGAAAAGTCGTGGGATTACCAAGGACCTTTCTAAAGACTCCTGCACCCCAAAGTTGCGTTACTTCCATTAGCAAGGGAACGTAGGCTCCCTTGGAGTGACAAGTCCTTTGACGAGACTGCGCTTTCAGTGATACAGCCTCGCCAATGGTGGCTTTCCACTAGCGGTGTAACCTCGGGCAGGCGCAGTCCAGTTAACATTTGATTCCCATTCTTAATCATTATTATAAACTACGATGATAAACAGTTGGTCGTGCGGGTAGCTCATGTCTGGGTGTATTTGATTATGCTAATGATATCCCGTGCCATGGTAATGATGATAGACATCTGTGAAAGATATGAAGATAAACACAGTGTCGCATTCAGTCCCCTGTGTGCCTTCAAAGTGGTTCTTGCATCGTAAAGCAGCTGGGCTGATGTGAAAATGAAAATATGACTTGAGGTTCCAGTGAAGTAATGTGGAAAGCATTTAGACAATAGTCAAAGGTCCACATCTCACTCTCTTGACATATTAGGGGGGACCTGAGGGTACTTATGAGGTTGGCAGGGGTGAATTTGGTAATCTTGACGATTCATCCGAGAAAATGTATTTAAACAGACCACGTCTAGGACTGTCGCTGTGAACTATACGGTACCATCCCTAAACAACTTTTGAGTATAATGTGAATGGAGAAATTACTCCGTGGTGTGGTGGGTAGCGTTCCTGACCGTGATGCATTCACGGGCCGCCCAGGGTCGTCGAGCGCGTAGGTTCGAATCCTTGTTACGGCAGTCGGTCCGCAGTCAACCCAGCTGTTCTTCCACCCGGAGGGTTGATCGATAAAATGGGTTCCTGGTTCAGGCTAGTGTATATATATATATATATATATATATATATATATATGTGTACAGCTTTTATGGGATGGCTTTGAGTAGGGCCTCAGATGCCCGTGTCGTTTCAGCTAACACAAAGAAAGAACTTTTATGATGTATTTAGTGACTGCTATCACATATTAAGTGGTTGCTATCATCTGTTAAGTGACTGCAATCACCTACTTAGATTACTGCTATTGCAGAGCACAGTCACAGGGTACAACCGGTACTTTATTAAGTTCGGAGATACAGCTAATGGAATATCTCTAGATGTGTGAGGAAAGTCTATCAATACTCTTACAAGTTGTGTGAGAAAGTCTGCCCATATTCCCACAAAGATGTGTGGGAAAGTCTAACAATATTCTTACGTTTCAAACAAGGCTCTGAGAATCACACACATAGAACTTCTCCCTGGAACAGAGAGAGAGAGAGAAAGTGTGTGTGAGAGAGAGAGAGAGAGAGAGAGAGAGAGAGAGGGAGATGGACTGCAGTGTCTCACAGCAAAAGCTGAATCGCCTTCGACCCACACTAAGCACACGGCTATAATGAGATCCCCAGCCCGGTGCCCCGAGTGTCACAATGCTCGGCAGTCCGTGTACTTATGTGTAACAAAGTAGACCTTAAAGGAGGAGTTAGAGTCTGCAAGATCTTGAGGCATGATAGAGGTTGCTACTGGCACCAACTTCGCTCTCACTTTGCCTGGTTTTTCTGACTGATTTTCTGCAGTGGTAACTATGGGTCTCCTGCGCTACGTGCAAACAACTGATTGCAGTTAACTTAGCTCCTATCTCATATCTTTTCTCTCAGTTCAATACTTTCGGATCAGGTTCTGCAGCGGCGTACTCCCTGCTTCCAACCCCTTGAAATGTTGCGATGATGTATACAAAAGGTGGTCATTTGACGTTCCCATTCTCCAAGTGCAACTACCAAATTAGGGACGTTGAAACCAATGCTGGAGTGAGAGGTTCGAGATCCCAGTGACTGACGACTCTCTTCTTCATCTGTTTTAGAAGCATAGATTAGATTGTCTCGGATGACTGTACGTAGCGTTGTTCTACCCATAGGAAGCCGCTTGTCAGAGCCAGTGATATAGGACTGGGGTCCAGGCACCACCTGAGCTTCTGCTAAGAGGGAGATAGAGGGGAAAAAAAATAAAAGACTATCTTAATCACTGCCGAGATATCTAGGAACAAACAATGCGGCTTTATTGAGGTGGAAGATTTTGTGTGGTATACCGCAGGAATTGACGTGGGAGATCCCTTTGCTGGCTAGCTAGGGGTCGGAGCTCCCTACATACATCTGCACAATCAGTTGCAACCGGTATTACTGTATTGTAAGTACCTCACCTTATTGTGGACGGGGGCATTTTTTTCCTCTTGAGAGTAAGATCTTTTGAAGTATTAGCATATGAAATCTGATGAATGGTCAAGTAAGGTTACGGTAATTTTGAGTATCAAGTTTTGTTTGCGTGCTCGAGTGTGCGCAGTCCTCGTCTTTGTACTGTACGGGAAGGGAGGTTTACATTTGTGGGGCCTTCTCTGCTGTCATACAACTATTTAAACTTCAGTTTACTGTCTGCAGTCAATATCACCTCATTCCTCTTATCCCATTAGACGACAACTCATACTATGAAATTACCTCATTGCATCATTCTAACTCGTTTCTTGCTTCATTTCACGCCATGTCCGGTGATTCATCTATACTTACAATCTTTCGAGACGCCGTGCACTGTCTACATCACCAGTCTAGTTTAAGTATTTAAAAGCTACAATCAGGTCATCCCTGTACGAAACATTCGCCAAAATATCCATACAAACTCTTAGCCAATATATATATATATATAATATATATATAAAATATATATATATATATATATATATATATATATATATATATATATATATATATATATATATATGTTATGTGTGTGTGTGTGTGTGTGTGTGTAATGGGAAAGCAAGAAAAGGTAGAAGTGGGAAGAAAGGTTATACGGAAATAACAGTGCCACAGTTAGCTTGAGGCCACCTCATGAGCTGCATGTGTCTCCTCAGCCGTAGCCCTCGCCCATCTTTCCCTTCTAGTTCTTCGACGAGGATGAAGAAGGCACAGTGGAAAAAGGAGGAACAAATTGAGGTCACTGAATATATAGTGATTAAAGAGAAAAGTATTAAAGAGATTGCATTGTGTGTTACCTGTGAAAAGTGTGATGAGAAAAAAGTTGCATGCAAGTTTACTAACCATCAATGTGACATTAGTATAAAATGTAGATGTGACTGAGGGGATGTGTTGTATGATGATTCTGGAAGTACTCTTATTGTAATTTTGAAGGAAAAAACAATACAAAAAAATACTAAACAGATATAAAGATCTTCTATTCTCAGGAGAGGTATGTAAACAACCTTGGATAAGCATACATAACAATGCATCCGTTGTCTCATCCAAACGCATGATGGGGTATATTTTGCCGAACTTGAAGACTGAGGTGAAACTGGTGATGGTGCTCCTAAAGGCACTAGCCTTCCCTTTGGATAGAATTTTGTGTAATAGCATTATATTTCAGGGCAGGCAGTATTTCAGAGATAAAAATCATGCAAAGATAATTTTGCACAGCTTGCATTACTATTTAACAATCTGAAATGATGAGAAGACTTTAAAGTAACATTGTACTGTAGAGTACAGACAAGGAAGATAAATCACAATTTACTAGGCAAAAACTGGAGAGCTTTGTGCAATGACAGTATCGTAACCAGGTTAGGATGTGCTGCTACTGTGGTAGGCTTGAAAGTGGAGAAAGTTTTGAATTTCAGTGTCTCATTGGGATACTCTAGTTTTCTAGAGTATTCAAGCCTCACCTGCTTTCTTGTCGTGACATCGTTATTATACCTTTAGGGGTAGAACTGAAGGGGAAGACAGTGCCCAACTCCGTCAAGGCAATAGTAATAGTAGTAGTCTTTTTTAGATATAGACAAACGCTTGAGTTGTGCTGGGGTTTTTAGTTTATGGGCAGTTTGGGAGCCCTGCTGGCTCTGGGAAACACTGTGCTGGAGTTCCCTTTTGCCAGTGGCCTGTTAAGGTGAGGCGCAAAAGGGTAAGAAGTGGTACTGGAGTCTACCAGTTATGCCGAGGAGTAAAAGGAATGAGAGATTGAAGGTGATGGTGCTGCATGTAAATGGAATGACTGGTGAGAGTAAAAGGAGGGAACTTGTGGAGATATTTCAGTTATAGCTTGGATGTGCTGGGAATTGGGGAAACTCATATACTTGGGCAGGGTGTACGGAGTGAAAATGGAAATTATGAATGCAAGTTATGGCAGGACACGGAACAGGGATTGGTATAGACAGGAATAAATGAAAATTACCAGGGAAGAGGGCAAGAAGGTTATGCAATTGTGCTGTCACCATGAGTGTGGGAGAGCGTTACAGACTTCTGCTGTAGCCACCCCTTTGGTGGGAGTTTTTGAAGGGAATTGGTATTACAGATATAGATAGTTACCCAAAAGCTTAATTTCCAATTTTCTTGTCAAAAAGAGTTTCCATTTGGCATGATGAGCCTGGAGAGACTGTTGAATATTACCACTATGATTAAAAGATAAACATAGTTCACTGACAGAAAACTGAACAAACATCTGGGGTGTATAATTGTTTTGTATATTGTTTGCAAACATTTGAAATACTTTGGGCTATTCATTAGAGCAAATTAAAAAATTCATAGACAAGTACCATAAGGTATATCAGAACAGCCAGGATGCAGTGGCTATTTGGGCCCATGAACTACAGTCTTCAGCAGCATGACTGAGGAAGAGAAATTGTTTCTTTTATTCTAGTAGTGACAACACTGTGTGGTATAAAGTCTGGTTTCTGATCATGATGACACATTACGGACCCCTGTGACGATTTATGGGTGATTATGATGCATATTTTCCACCATTGTTTTTAGGTTGCTAGTGATATCTATTGATAAGAGATGGAATTACACATCAACTAGGAATTCAAATGGGGGCGGGGACCAGGGTTATGGCATTTGTGTACTTATCAAGCATATCTTGATTATGTCAGGACAAAATGCCATTTGATTTGCATTCACTAACTGGCAAAATAAGTTTTTCTGCCCACTGGGAGTGAGCTTATAGACACAAATTTTTGCTCCAACTCATGCTAATGATATAGTTGTCTTGTGTTTTGCCATGTACTTTGTGTTTATTTAGAGAAAATTATTGAGGTAGGCAGTTACACACCTTTCCATGTGTTTAGTTTCAATGATATCAGTTAATTTTGGGAAATGCCAACCGGGACACGCATTAGCAAGAGAAAATAGGTCTTCTTCATTGTTAATGGCTGCCAAAGATTATTTGATGATTCTACGGAGAAGGAATGCTAAGGGAAATTTAATCATAGGACATCCTTTTCTTGTCTTTTCATTCAGATAATTCTAAGGCTATGACTGAGAAAATCACTTCACCTCATCTCACTTTAGCAGCATCTGAAGACTGTATCAACACCTTTTTTAAAAAGTGCTATTAAATTTTGTCTGCATTGCCTGTAGTATGGCAAAAATTGCTGAATCATGTACAGGAAGCCTCTGCAGAACAATAGTTCACAGAACAATGTTTTGTGATGACAGCATCCATGATTCAGGGTAGAAATTTGTAGAATGACAAGTTTTTGCAGTAGCGATAGATGTGAAGAAAATTTGTATCTTTCTTTTTTATGTTCTTTTCAGTTATTAAAGAATTATCTAAGTATATCGGAAGATTTTTCAGTTACAGTGCCTTTTATAATGATATAAAAGGAAAATTAATTAGATTCGTATGGTATTCCAGCATATGATGGTCACCTCTTGAGGCATACTAAGTTTTGATATTTTTGATAGGCCATAAAAGTGAGAGCTGCCTAACTTGAAGCCATTGGAATAGATGACTTAATAGCCAGTACATTGGCAAATGTAGCTATCACATACTGAAATGGATAAACTTTCTTTGGAAGGCTTGACAAACTTATAGACAATAACTGAATGGGGTGACATGACAAGCCTAGGCAGTGACATAGACAGGACCATAGGGGATGACATAGGCAAGCCTAAGGGAGGTGACATGAAAAACCTTGAGGGTGACATAGACAATAATTTAGGGGGTGACATAGGCAAGCATAGCATTACCACCACCTTTTTTCAGTGACTGTTCATTAAGTTGCATCACTAAACCTGTAATATGGCAACAGTTGCTAAATCAGATAGCAATGTGATTACATAGACAGTGGAGGGATTGAGGCCTTCTCATTTTCTATTCTCAATGATTTAGAGCAAATTATCTCCCACCCTACCCATGTTCCTGACTGCTGTGACCACTCTCCTGATATTCTGGATTTGTTTTTCACCTCTAGTCCATCCCGCTGTAAGTACACAATCTCTTCCCCCAGTTGGTTCATCTGATCACACTCATAAATGTATCTATTCTAACAGCACCTCCCATTCCAGCAGCCCTTTCTAAGTGTAGATACTGGCACCTCAACAAAGCTGACTGGAATAACGTACGTAACTTCTTTTCTGACTTTCTTTAGATAAATTACTGTCTCTCGTGATGATGCCTCTGTCTCTGCCAGACACATAGCAGAAGTTATTCTGGTGGGAATGGAAGCATTTGTCCCCTCCTCCTCCAAAACAACCACTTCTTCCATTCCATGGTTCAACCGTTCCTGTTCTGAGGCCATTCAGGCAAGGGATCAGGCATGTCGGGTTTGGAAGAACTCTCGTTCCTCTGACTCCCATTTAGCTTTTATCACTGCCCATCATTATTGCAAACATGTTATCCACGAGGCAAAGCATTCCTTTATTCAAAGGAAGTGTGAGAACCTCTCCTCGTCATCCACTGGTATATCTTTGTGGTCTGTAGCTAAGGGCATCTATAACAACTTCTGTTGCTCTACCTTTCCTTCACTTTTGCATTCTGACAGTACTATAGCTGTCTAACCTGCAAACAAAGCAATTCTCTTTGTTTCCCATTTCTCCTGTAACTCTACCTTGAATGACTCTATTATTCCTTCACCCTCTGATGTTCCTCTTACTAATCCTATGCCCCTTCCCATGATCTCTCTTTAGACTGTCCAAAAAGCACTTTTCTCTCTGGACACAAGACATGCTTATGATCCTGATGGCATTCATCCCAGTGTACTGAAAGAGTGTGCCTCTGAACTTGCACCTGTGCTTGCTCATCTGTTCTGTTCATGTTTAAAAACCAAAACTTTTCCTTCTCCTTGGCAGCATGCATTGATACATCCCATCCCTGTGAAGGGTGACCATTCTGACCCCTCTAACTATCGTCCTATTGCTTTGACATCTACCATATCCAAAGTCTCTGAATCCCTCTTAAACTCTGATCACTAGTATAGCTTCCATAAAGTGAGTGTCTGGTCATCATCCCTAAAATATTTTGGGGAGTCATATGTAGTTGCCCTTGACATATCTAAGGCTCTTGATAGGGTGTGGCATCCGGGTTTCATCTCTAAGCTCCTCTCTTTTAACTTCTCTCCCTCACTTTGCTCCTTCATATCATGCTTCCTGTCCCCTACACTTTTTCTCCTTTTTTTCAACAGTTTCCTCTCCTCCACAAATAATCCAATGCACTCTTATGCTTATGACTCAACACTGCGTTGATCCAAATACTTCAATTCTGCTCTCTCTTTTCTCACTCAATCTGCATCTTGTCTTGACACAGCTTCCTCAGTAAACTCAGACTTGGACAGGATATCTTAGTGGGGTACACAGAATCTTGTAAAGTTTAATGCCTCCAGAACCCAGTTGCAACCCATCTCTGTATTGAAAACTCCTCACATCTCTTGTATCTCCTTTGACTGTTCTGTAATTCCATCTCTTGACTCAATGAACTTACTTGGTATTACTGTAACATCCACTCTCTCTTGGAAACCCCACCTTGCAGGAATAGCAGTGTGTGCCTCTAAGAAGCTGGTGTTCTGTTTAGATGTTGAAACTTCTTTTCTTCTGAACAGTTTCTCTGTAAATACAAGGGATTAATTCGTCAATGTATGGAGTACTGCTCTCATATCTGGGGTGGTTCTAGCAATGCATCTTTACTTGGCAGAGTTGAGTCGAAAGCAGCCCGACTTATAAACTGTCCCAGGCTAACTTCTAAACTTGATCCTCTTGCCCTTCACCACAAAGTTGATTCACTTTCCCTTTCTACAGGTATTACTTTGGTCTTTACTCCCAAGAGCTGACTGGGCAAGCTGCTGTGTCACATGATTACTGTGTGGCCATCGGCAACTCAGTGGCGGGCTGTTTTGATACCTGCTTCTTTCCCTACACGTCAAAGCTTTGGGACTCTCTACCTTCTCATGTCTTTCCCAATAACTATGATGTGTTATATTTCAAAAGACAGGCTTTTCACTTTCACCAAAATTCTTAAATACTTTCCCTTGTCTTTTCTTTTTCTGTTTCATAAATATCTCTACATTTAAATTAAGGCCTGACCTTGATATGGAATTTGTCCATGACTGGAGCCTTCAACATAAACATAAGAAAAGAGTTTGGGGTGACATAATGTGGAAACAGTTGCTGAATTAGGTAGGAGGGTAACATAGATAAACCAAGAACACCTTCATATAGCTCAATTTCATCCACCCCTGCAACAGCATGATCCCTTACACCATGTTTTTCAGTCCACTTGCATTAGATATTGTCTAAATTATGCTTTGACAGTGTGGTAGGCAGTTGGTAAACGAAGATGTTTCAGGAAAAATTTGCCCATAAGGGCGAGATTGGGAACATTTTTATTCAGCATGACCCTCCGTATAAAGTGAGTTTCAGGTTACTCATCTTAACAACAGTTTTGCCTGACAATGTATTGTTTAGTAGCCTGATCCTCATTGCAGGTTGGGGCATAGTTGTATGTGACTTAGGAAACTTATTTTATTGGGTTACATGGGATTTTCACAAGAGCACTTTATATGAGGATAGTTGCTTTTACCCTAGCCTTTCTCACTTTTGTCAGCCATTTACGTTAGTTCAGAAGTGTATCTACCCTGAATGGCTATGAGTATTTCTTTGGCAGGAGAGATGAATACTACTGTCCCTCTGACTGAATCACTATTGAAGGTATTTACTTTCATATTTGGGTTTAGCCATCATGTGTGAAAATTTTGCTCTAAACCCTCTTGCCTCATGGGTATGTTGTCCTGCTTGTGCAGTCAACTGTAAAGGAGAATATGTTGCTTTTTAAGGTTAGATAACCTTTTATCTACAAGATGGTGTCCTTTAAGTTTAAGCATTTCTCCTGGTTTTCATAGCCTATTCTGCCTGATTCTCCTTTTTTTCAAAAAATCATGTGTACCAGTTTGACTGCTTTTGGGATGATCCTTGTGATCTACAAATTATATGGGCTGCTAGCAGCTGAGACCAGTTGGGTTAATGAAATCATCCCTGTGGTGGTCTCTAATTGGCTGAAGTTGGGCCTGAAATGAGTAAGCTTCCTCCACCATAATTGATTGGTTAGTGAAAGGTTGAGGAAGGCCAGTCCAACCTCATTGGAAATACTGATAGTTGAAATGTCCTAACTCTGCCTACTTTCAAGACATCCAATAGAATATCTTTCATGCTCATGGGACACATCCTTGGAGAGAAAGGGTTTTCAACTTTCACAACCAGCATTTTTCATCTTTTTTTTTTTATAGAGAAATATTAAATGAGCATTCCAAATGTCTGTATACAGAAGTAATATGCTTTGGTTATACTATTTTGTTTGCAAGATTTAGGACCACCTGTACCAAAAATGTAATGAAACGATTACCTGGTCTCTTCTTTTTTCATTATCATATCATTGTGCACAAGTCTGTTCATTGCAGTTTATAATGCTTTTAAGATCATTTATGTGCTCTTTATGTGATTTCTATTTTTCTTAAGAAAGTTTGTTATAGTATTCCCTCATGCTAAATCAAAGTATACAGTACTGGTTAATTTTCCCTGTAGTTCTTATATTTTCCCTCTGCTCCTTTAGTTCATTATTACAAAAACTTTATATTATTTTTCTTTTCACAGGTAATTAGAACCATTTAGTAATCCTTGATTTTTCCTTTAGTCTTTTATTTTCTACATACGTTACCATCAACTAACAAATCCTATGAGCACCTGAGGCAAAATGTAGCACTCCAAAATGAGTTTTGTCCAATAAGATATACCTTCTGTGATCATCTTGATGCTTATGATTCCAGCTAATGCTCTGTCATAGCATATATAACAGCCTACCCAGATGAAAGACATCATGGTGTAGAACTGAAGTGGCACAAGGCAACCTGCAACAGTTATTTTTTTTCTTGCTACTTCATAACCAGTATATACCTATTGACTATGGATGGTCTAGACTTACAGTTAAAATATCATTAAGGAAGGTTTTTTCTTTGGTTTTCATAGATATTTTTTTAAGTCCTTCCTCCTCATGTGGAAATGCTCTTGGATGTTGATATGCCTGTGTCCACTGATGAGAAATGTACATCTGAAAGGATGGCAACCACTTCTGTACCCTAAACAGAGCCTTGTAAGCATCATTTTATTTTATTTTCCCCTCCATTCCCAATATTCTAGTTAAAAAGCCTCTTCTTGATTCTTAACGATAACAACCAGAGATACAGACACCACCGTTAGTGAGTGATTTCGTAGCCGGTCACTTGATGCTACCTTATTTCCATGCCATGCCATCCTCAACCCAGGGAGGTTGCTGTGATTGATTGCCTTTTAATGAGCATTTGTCTGTCTCATATGTCATGGGATGGTCAAATGAAGGAATCCTCATGGATATGCTTTGTTTCAAATGTAAAAACTGTCTTAATTCCCCCTCCCTACCACCTGAGCAGTGCTCTGTTAGGTGCTCTTAGGGCTCTACTGTTAGTAAAGAAATGATTCATCATCAGTCTTCAGAGTCTACATTTGTGTTAAATTATGTCATAGTATCGTAATGATATGTGTTTTATGCTTATCTGCTCTTTGTAAAGTTTCAGCGTATTTGAATGATAATATATCTTGCTGTTCTATTTCTTTTTCTTTTAGTGCCCCAGATGTACAGTGTAAACCCGCTGCCCATCAGAAGGACCCTGGCGAGACGTGTTTTAAAGGTCCAGAGACAGATAGAGTTTATGGCAGGTAACTCACTGATATTTTCTTTTAAGATTTTTATGATGCTTATTCCAGTATTTTCCTAGGTAGTCAAACTGCATTCATTATCGCACCTCACTTACACATCTATCATTATTTTGTGTGATCAGTCAAGTCAGTCAAGTGATAAGTTATAGATCACTGTGCTTGTGAGTTACATTGCTTTTCAGATGTTTTCATTAAATTACATCATTTGTACCACTTGCATCTAGCAGTACCCCTTTCCTTTGTCTACCATAAGTTCCATCCTTTGCATTTAGCAGCACTCCTTTCAGTTCTGGCAAGAAATGGCAACATCATTCATGGTTAGAATAACTCTTGTCATGTCTGCCAGAGCCACTTAATCTGTTTTTAGTGGAACAAGGGTTTTCAAACCTTGTAAATCTTGTAAATCTATTGAACCTTTATTCTTGAATTGTTCAAAATGTAACATCCTTATCAGGCTTCCTTAGATTCTTAGGGTTCCATGGAACACAGTTTGAAAACTTGTAGTAGATCACCATTAAATATGTCAAGTAGTTTTAACATGTGTTCCCATCACCAGACTGTAATCTATACCTGGCACCACCTTTGTCTTTCATAGCTGCCAACACTATTATCCATTCCCAGAAGCAATACATCATCCATATCTGGAAGCACTCAATTGCCGTACTGCCTTAGTAAGGTATTATCGAGAGTGGATGAATGATGGCCTTGTTTGCTTACATTCATTCTCAAATTTTGTGTATAATGGACTGAAACCAGAGTCTTTAATTCACAACTAAGCCCCACAGACTAAGTATATGGTTACTTTGACTTCTTCATATGCCCCACTTCAGCTCATTAACAGCATTCCCACCCTCTATTGCTCCAATTCATTCTATGCAATGCATACCACTAATCATTTAGACAGTCAGGGCCATTATACCTCAGAGCTTCCATCACTCTTTCTTTCTATATCTTTAGTCTTCCAAACCCCTTTCTTCCATTTCTAACACACAAATCCAAGAATCAGTCTTCCTTTGCTTATCCAACCACATGTCTATAACATTTCAAGACACTAGTCAGCCCTATCAGTCAAACTGCATTCATTATCGCACCTCACTTACACATCTATGATTATTTTATGTGATCAACCCATTTCACACTGTACACCATTCTCAGAAACCTCATTTCCAACACATCCTCCCTTGTACTTTACATTCAAGGCCCAAACAACAGTCAGGATTACTGTACCTTCAGACACACCCATCTTTACCCTTACAAACAAGGACTTCTTCACTTATGCTGAAACTCTTAAAAGGGTTATAGGCTGCAAATTCCATAACCATGTGCACTTTAAAAGAATAACTAAAATTTTATTTTTCTCCCATGAATTGATTGAGTAGCATGGAAAAATAAAAGGAAATAGTTAAAGAGTTATGTAACTGTCTTTATGGTGGCCTGATGTAGTGTTGAATAAGTGGAAGGAGGGGATAGAAGGGAAGGATTGGGTGTTTTGTTTTTATATTTTTGTCATGTTAACTGGGATGTAATTGGCAACTGAATGCCCATAGCAAGATATACCTATCAGCCCTTCTATGCAATCTCTAGATCCATAAATGCCAGATACAAATCTTTCTGTTTCTTTTAGGTATTTCTCACACACGTTCTTCAAAGTAAAAACCTGACACACTTATCTTTTACCACTTTTGAAACCACATTGTTCCACCTCAGTCTCATGCTCAGTACATGCCTTCCATACAACTTAGTGTACTCAACAAACTTTTACATATGTATTCCAAACATACACATTTGTCCCCTTTATCTTTATACAGTGGCACTGTGCACGAACTCTGCCAATCCTCTGGTACTTCACTATGATCAGTGCCTACATTGAAAATTAGAACTAGCCAATTAACTACACAGTCACCCCATTTCTTAAAAAATTCAAATGTAATACCATCCACTCCAGCTGCCTTTGCCACACTTCATAGGTATGCAAGTGTATCACCACTTCCTCCCTTTATCAAAACATTTTCCTTGAATCTTTTCATTCACATACCTATGTTATCCATATATATATATATATATATATATATATATATATATATATATTTTATTTATTTATTTATTATACTTGATCGCTGTTT
>JAYMFT010080651.1:0-14297 GCA_038088735.1 Panulirus argus | reverse complement strand
ATATATATATATATATATATATATATATATATATATATATATATATAAGGTTAATTCATAAGGTTTATAGCCTTAAGGAAAATGAAAAATGCTAATCATGGAAAGGGAAGTTTTTCCGATGACTTAAATATTTTCTCCCCCTACCGCCCCTTGTATTTTCTTCATTGAACTTTACTATGTAACCGAAAGTTCTTAACACTTAGCCAATGAAACAAAGGTCCTCTCAGTACAATCCCAACTCTGCATGCTCGCCACTGATTTCTGTTCAACTCTCTAGATCCCTCCCATTCAGTCTCCTCCATAACAAACCACCAATTCCCAGATCGAAATAAAAAGCTTACCTCTGACTCATGCTTCAGTAACCTTTACTAACAGATCACCCCACCCCTAGGAAACGTAACACTGACAAAATACATTGAAATCATCCGACAAGCACTAAACTCCTCCCCCCTTCCCTCTTCCTTCCCAACTCAGGCTTCAAAACCACCTCACCAGACATACGTATACCCATCCGAAACAACACTGTTCAGACAAGCATGTGTCACGTTTATTCGTCTACCCCGTGGACATTACCCATCCCTACATTAGTACAAACACCGAGTCAATACATCCCAGGGCTCTTCATTACAATGAAGACACCGCGCACCTAGTACCCAGTTGCCCCGTGCTCTTCCCACAACTGAGACACATCACTGTAAGAAATATCCATTAGCAGGAGTTGAAAGGATAACCATGCTGTGTGAGAGCCACTCAATGTGCAGTTGTAAGAGTTACATCCCAGCGCAGGCGGGTGGGAAGGCCGGGTGCAACGCCCACGGCAGACAGGCACGGGACATAAACAAGTGCCACATTCCTTCCCTCCTCCCTCTCTCTCCATCCTTCCCTCCCCTTCTCCTCCTTTTCTCTCCATTACTCCTTCTCTCCTACATCAATTTCTGCCACTAATGCGTGTTGTCATGGTAACTATCATCCTGTCAAGCTGGCTGCAAAATGTCAATGAGAGCGAGTTAATCCAGTGCAGAAGAGAACATGTGAAAATAGCGTGCATCGTTCGACAAACCCTAAAAAAGTCCTCTTAATATACCTCTACGAGAAAATGACGTGGCAGGACATGTGTAGGAAAGAGAAAGGAAGAGAGACATTGTTTCCAGAGACTGATAAGAAATTACCACGTTTCTTCCTGGACGTTGTGCACTCATTGCTAGCATATGGCCAGGCATCTTGCATGTGTCCAGAGTGGCAATGTTAGTGCTGTGCTCTCCTTATAACGGAGAGCGTGTAGCACAAGTCTAGTAAGAGCTGATTTAAGGCATTGTGAGGATGAACGTTATGTTATTTTATGTCAAAAGGAGCGAGAGCGGTCAGTAAGTTGTCATAAAACGTAGCACGCAGGGCTACATGCTCCACTAGGAGCTTTATGATGATGGAGGGCAATAATTTTCTGAGGAAACTGTTCACCAGCTTTGTTAGAGAACAATGTCGAGCGACTGCTTAAACAATCTTGTGCTCAGATAACCAGAAAGGTCACTGGTCACTAAGATCGCTCTTCCAGACCACGAAACTTTGCTCGTAAGATGAAAGGCGAAGAGTTGGCCGGCCTTTATGAGTTTGGGGAACTCTCACTCCGGCCATAATGAAATGCTTGGCGGCGGCCCACTGGCCGGGACCTATTCCAGGAATGTGGTGAGGCAGCAGCCCTATATTGTTTTGGTTAGGTTTCCCCCTCTCTTCTTAACCTCCCACTTTTTGTTTACTAATCTATTTCATGAAAAAAGAATATCGTACTTACAGCCAGCTTATAATTTTCTCTTGTGTATGTGTGTTCGTATAATGGGGTCTTTTAAAATCGTTATGTATCATGTTCGTAAAATTGTTTGGCAGAGGAAGAGTGGCGCTGCTGTTGATGTAACAGAGAAAAAAAATACGGTGATTTTGACATGAAAATCGTGCAGTGATTGGCGAACAGACACAAAAACTTTTATCGTTTCATGTCTCACATTGCCGGGCATGGCTGCTCGAATATTCCCGTACCTCGGAAAGATGACGTGTGCCGCGTTGCACGGGCCGACGGAAGAGGAAGGGTCGACACGTCGCTATGGCCGGCGCGGCAGGGAGGATAGACGCGTTGCACAGGCACACGGGGAAAGCTGGAGCGACGTGTCGCATTAGTGAATGGGGTAGGGAGGGGTGACTTGTCGCAATGGCAAGTGGGGGTGGGAGGGGCAGCGTGCTGCACTGGTCTTAGAGGGAGTTGGCAGCGACGTGTCTCACTAGTCCGCGGGGAAAGGAGGAGCGACGTGCTGTACTGGCCAGCGAGGGAGGCAGAGACGGTGTGATGCATCGGCTGGCGAAGGAGGAAGGGACTGTATGACGCACTTCTGTCAGTCACTGGTTACCATCACAGCCGTAGAGAAAATCGATTTGACACCCAGGCTCGTGGAGGTCAAGACTACCCTCTTTCGTCCCTTCTCATCATCATCTGATCCACCCTATTCTTCCTCTTTTATTCCTTTCCATCCTTCTTCTCCCATTCCCGTCATCCTCTATCAATGATGAAAAATAAGAAAAACATCTTTCCTTAAGGTGACCACTGTGTCCATATGTTGTAGAGCTGGCCGCAACAATAATGCCAAATGCACCACGGTAAAATCTGGATAATGAATGATCAAGATCAGTTCTCTTACGGTTCTGAAAAACGGGCCGCTGCTGACGCCGGCTTGGCGGGAGCCGGCGACGGAAGGGGGAAAAAGATATAATGTTTCTACAGTCTGATGCAGAGGATGGTTTCATCTTTACCGTGGAGGCTACGTGCTCATTATTGAGAAGGAAATGAGTCACACTTCCGTGTCTGTGGGACCTATTCCAAATGATTCAACAAAGGTTTGAAACTGCTGGGTATGGTTGAGTGCCATGTCATGCCATCAATAGTGTAGCAGAAAGTTTGGGAAGCAGGCAACTCAAATGTGGACGAGACTAGGGGCACCGCCACCGGAAGGTAGAGCATCGACCAGATAGAGATATCAGTGGGCGTCATATGGTGATGAAAATTCATATTCGTAGGGGAATTACTTTTATATATACAAGATTAGTATTTTGATTTTGTTTTACCGTAAGAGTAGGAAAGAGACTAGTGACATATGGAGACTTTTAATGAACTCTCATTAGATCCAGCCACGCATGCTCATGGAACTGCAAAGACATAGCCAGAGAGGAAAAACGTATGGGAATAAGGATGTGAAAACGTTGGTTGATGAAAAGACAAGAGTTCAATAGTGTAAGTGTCTCTCTCAGATGGAGAATAATGATTACAAAGTCATCATTATGGAAGTTGTCAATGGTTGATGGAAATAAAAGAAAATATGAATATGAGTATTTGTTAGAAAGTTCAGTGATATTAGATATCTCGGTTGGAGGTAGATAGATGAAGAAGACTAATGTTATGGTGAAAGGAGGCGAGTTTTGTTAGAGCTGGAGAGTGTTAGAAGTATATATCTGCAGTCATAAGACATGTAATAACTGGCTTTAAAGAGATTGTTCTGTACGCTGACTTATCAGTAGGCACTGCCTCCTCCTCCGGAGCCAGTAAAACCTGACCACCAAAGTTAAGTCAGGAAAGTATGGACAGCTTTATGAGCCTCACGACCTCTCGTCCTGACCATTATGAAATTCTTAGCGGCAGCCCACAACGTGCCACTTATTCCAAGAATGTTTCCAGCATGAGACGGATACCAGCTCTCTCCAGCTGGCCTTATACCTCTTGCTCTTTACTTTCTGCTTGCCTCTCTACACCCACGCCCTAGATGAGAACATTCGCTGTCCGAGTATCTCATTCAGTGGTAATAGTTCCCTGCCACGCATGGCACCAACCACAGTGAATTATTTCTTGCTTTTTATCCTTTGCTTTGGAACAACTTTAATCCTTTTACTGGGAGTAAATGTTGGAGATGAAGTGCGAATATATCGTATCATATGATCTCATTCCAACGTTAAACTGACTGAGAGCCACATTCGTGTTGAAAGTCAATATGGACTCAGGTGGTGTAGCGGTTGGCGTTCCTGACCGTGTTGCAATTACGGGACGTCCAGAATCGAGCGGTTAGGTTCGAATCCTGGTTGTGGCAGTCAGTCCACAGTCAACCCAGCTGTTCAGCCACCTTTAGGGGTTGGTCGATAAAATGGGTACGTGGCTCAGGCTAGGTTATATACATACAGCGTTAATGAGATGGCCTTGAATAGGACCTCAGTTGCCCGTGCCGTCTCAGCTAACATATAGCAAAAAATTTTCTTGGTTGTAGTTGTAGCAGCAGCAGTAGAAGTAGCAGCTAGTAGTGGTGGCGGTGATGATGATGGTGGCAGTAGTAGTAGTGTTATGGGATATGTTTTATTCTGCAAAATTCATTTAATGCTCAAAATTTTAGTGTTGTGCCATGAAAAAAGCAACTGAAAACAGCAGATATCCTCAGTGAACGAAAGGTGTAGTTCATGTGTGACTCCGGTGCGCGTGGCTCAGGAACCAACCGAAGGGATTCACTGATTTTCGTCTTAAGAAGGTATGGAGCGGTTGCTTATCATGTTCTCTTAACTGAGAACCACAGGTTAGATAAAGACAACAGGCCAACACCGCTAAAATATATTTTCTAAAAGTTACAACGGCTGCAGAAGTGTTACAATAAACACGAGCGCACTTTGAAAATCAGACATGAAAATAAATACTGCTTTTGTACGAGTTAAGACGTGAAGCGCGCTCGCACCAGCACTTCTGCCACATACATATACATAACTCTCATTAAAATATAGTTTAATCCTTCACGACATCGTATCCTAACCAAGAAACAACAATCTTTTGTTTATTAAACTCTGAAGATATATCAGCAACATTTACTTTCAGTTTTCTATAAAAGAAATCTCTGCTAACAATGATAACACTAAAGAAAAAAAAACACTATAATGAGAGGCTAAGTATTTCAGAAGGCCAACTTCATTATACACACTTGTAACATGAGACACATCCAGTGACGTCAGTGATATATAGGCTATAATTTCAAACTATCTACCTTCACACTACACTGTTGTCAGAGGTAAAAAGATGGTAACCCAATTTGTAACAACATGAACAACTGCGCAAAAATAGAGGCACTGGCTATGTCTGCTCTGATTTCCAACCACCTGAGCCAAACATCCTGGTTCGAAATAGCTGACATAGACAACTGAGACTGAAAGCAGAGACGAAGGTATTTCTGGCTTGGTTGTGACAAAAAACATGGGGAAACTTCAATGTTATAATGGGCGAGAAAAATGGAATTCTATCACTGGTGAGTAATCATATGTTTGTATAATTAGAAGATATTTTGAGGATTCTATCATACGAATTCAATGTCAAACTGCTTTTCAGGTTAAATGAAATGATGATCAAACAAATATATATATATATATATATATATATATATATATATAGAGAGAGAGAGAGAGAGAGAGAGAGAGCGAGAGAGAGAGAGAGAGAGAGAGCTATATTATTTATATTTATTATACTTGAACGCTGTTTCCCGCGTCAGCGAGGTAGCGCCAGGAAACAGACGAAGAAAGACCCATCCCCCCACATGCACACATATATACATACCTGCACAAATATGCACAGTACATATATATACATACCAGCATATACATATATACATACATACACATGCATATACACCTGTACATATTCACACTTGCTCGCCTCCATCCACTCCTGATGCCACCCCGCCCCACGGGAATTAGCATCGCCACCCCCCGCGCCGGCAGAGTTGGAGGTGTGTAGAGGACTAGGTGGCTGTATGTTCAAATTCTCAGAGACGGCCTTGGGGCAACCAATGAACATATCCGCTTCATATGTGAGTGTCAAAGTCTTTATCAACAATTGCAAAAGCTAAGCGCTCAAAATCTAAAGAAAGTGGGCATACAATTTCAGAGAGGCTTTTGTTGAAAGAAGAAACCAAGATTGAAAAATCAGTCCAAATAAGGGGACGATAATACCACAGAGTTGCTCACGGTACAGGGATATCGTAGCTGGGCTCGTTGACTCATATATAGATAATTCAAAATACTGAAAAAAATAGATATACGATTCATCTAAAGATTCGTCCAATAACATTTTTTTTTTTCAAAGCTAAGTTAGGTTAGGTTAGGTTAGGTTAAACAAACCACATACATTGATAAAAAGTATTGAAATTCGATGGAGTTTTGTTTCTTCTGATCATCAAAAAATTCACCACCTTCACCTCATATTTACTACTAATCTAACCAAACTGTAATTAATCTGATCTAACCTATACATCACCTGAAGATTTGCCACAACGTTATTCTAGGCTGCTTTGAGACCTGCAACTTGAAAGCTTTCCTTTTACCTGCATTTCATTTTTTTTCCTCTGTGGACGTACACGCGACCATAGAAGGTCTGCTTCAGTATCCTGTCTCCATCTGTACAGATCTGGAGTACAGGTTGATAATGCAAATCCTCCAGCTCCTACTGGCTTCGTCAAAAAACATTTAATCGTCTGTATTCTGTCTCCCTCGTGTGCCCATGTTCCTTTCCTCTTCCGTTATTCTTGAACTTCACCCAACAGACGCTGTCATATACAATGTATTAGAACTACTAGGATACGAAGTGGTTATCACCTAAAGAGCCATGACGGCAATCTCACCTCGGGAAACACAGGAGATTACAACACTAATTTTCCCCCCGAAGTCTCCGGATATGTTACTGCACGGCTTCGAGGAAAGGTATACTGCAAGGCTTCGAGGAAAGGTAGCTCAAGTCCTGCACCCAACAGTGTTATCGAAAGTTTCAAGTAAGGTCATGATTGTCTCACCCTCATTAATAAATCAAGTTACGCATACATTAACCTGATCTTTTGTACAGTCCAACAGGGAAAGGGTGATCCCTACCTTCGACCTGCCTCGTTGTAACTAACCTCAACCTTTTTTCCTTTGCAGAGTTTACCGAAAATCGACCGCGTTGTCCCATATTTCAATAGCCTCGCTGATGACTTATCAATGGGTACCAGAAAAAATTTATATATATATATATATATATATATATATATATATGAGATTCAGCAAAATTGGTGAGAGAAAAATCATGCAATGTTGTAAGCGGGAAATCGGATTTGGAAACCATTTTTCTTTTCTTTTATTTGTGAGAATTAAATCACTTACATGAAACTGGATATACAGAATCTAAAACATATGTACGCGATGTTGTGCCTTTGCACAAGCTATGGAGACATTGTAAAAATGATATTTGTTACCGTGAGTGTCGGTGTTCGATTCTCCGATGATGGTGTGCGCAGATTTATTGATAATTTGAAGGACATTCCTCATCCTCAAGAGATGCTTCTGTACACAAAGCCGGTACATTACTTGCAGTTAAATGATCGGACTTTTAAACATCGACAGTCCGCCGTCCAAAACAACTGATAATCTCAAAATATATCCTGATAGATAAATGTCAGTACTATTTCCACAAATGTTTCCTATAAATGGGGTTGTGGTCATACTAAACTAATCACGGTGAATCTGTCTTTGAGGTCATACCAAACCAATCAAAATAAAACGGGCTACGAGTGACCTCCACACAAGGCCAATACGCGTACTTTATCCTCCTCATAAGTTTTCTTAACACGCCCTTGAACGCACACTAATGTAGATTCAATCTCGGCTGGTGTGTCTGGCCGTTGTAGTTCTCGGGTACAAACGCCGTCTTCCTTAAGTTAACATAATAGGGCAAATTCGTTGCTGCAACGCGGGCCCAAGATCGCTATATTTAGAGTTAGCGAAGTGTAAAGGTCACCGTGTTGCCATTTCTATTTTCGCTGCTCTGTTTCTTACACATAATGATTTGGATGATTAGTTTATCAATCCGAAGTTGATTTATGGTATCTGTCAAGACGAAAATATAAATCACAATGACAAGGGAAACAAAAGGAAAGAATATGTATTTTCTGTTCTCGTCATGTGTCTATGACGAGAACAGAAAATACATATTTTTTCTGTTTGTTGCCCAAGTCATTGTCATCTATATCTTTTTCTTGACAGTACAGCATAAATAAACCTCAGATTGATAAATGAATTATCCAAACCACCTAGCCGGTGTGTAATAATTATAATAATAATAATGATAATAATATTAATGATAATAATAATAATAATAATAATAATAATAAGGATAACCACTGCGTGAAAGACAGCAGGAATGTTTAAAAACAAAATATCTATATTGACAAAAACAAAATGAAAACCCTGATATATGGCTATCAAAAGAACATGCAAATCCAAATAATACGTAACAACGACATGCCAAGAAAGGAGTACGTCTCCATTATATAAGTTATCTTGCTGGCTAGAGCCACTACCACCAGCAAGGCTGCCTGCCGCCACATCTGCTTGTGTCCATTTTTTTTCCTTCCTTTCCCCTTCTACTGAAACAACTCTTCTGCTCACTACCATCTTTACTACTGCTAGAAATAAAGAACAAAGTAGAAAATAAATCCCAAGTCAAATACATAAACGCACACAAGCAACAACCACCATGATATCCAACACCTTTACAATAGAAACATCACGAAGCTGAAAAGGGCCATCTAACACCCAGAACAGAATGCAGACAGTAACTTAAACTGACAAAGAAGTAAGAGGAACGACAGCAGCCGTATACAACCTCTTCAACTGCCTCAACGAGAGCAAAGGATCCAGGCGAAACCAAAATTATTGAGGGACAGAACCGAGGCACGTAAGATTATATGTTATTCCGACATCCGAATCCCCAAGAGAAAAACAGGGAAGTTCATTAAGATATAGTACCGGAGCTTTTGTTAAAAGAATAAGTTGCCACGACAGAATGGGAGCAAAAAACTATCAGACGATGTGGTCAGGGCCAGCCTAGTTATGCTACTATGCGACGTTTTGCATGTCAACAAAAGCGCCAGCAACAACCAAGTGGATGGACACTGTATCGACTGGAAACATATAATGTAAATCAAAAGGAAAAGAGTGAAATAGAAGCTGAAGTATTACAGTAAAATAAAACAGTAATATAGAATACGATGAAATGTGAGGAAAAGAAAATTCAGAGCAAAAATAATTAAAGATTTTGGGAAAAAAGAATATGAGTCGTATTGATTACAGAAATAAAATATTGGAATCTAGATGAAAGTGAAAAAGATTATACTAGGACGGATAGAAAAAAAGGAAAATTAAAGTTAATTCATATAGTAGATGAAGTTTCTTCCCAACTTATTAACTAGCAATGGAATGCTTCAGTTGAGCCCGAGTACCCATCTCTGATTTTGTCTTATTCTGGTTTTCCATACTCAGTCTTGCTCTCCTCATTCCTAAAATCCTAGCAACAAAGAAAACCTCCCAGATTTTTCAACCACGAGTGTTTACATAAACCACAAGTTGATATGTACTGAAGAAAGAATATGAGTTTGAACTTGGTTTTCAGTACAGGCAAAATTTAAGAAGAAAAATTACACAGTAAGAGGTACTGTACTCACGCGTGTTGAGAATCAACACATTTTAAATTGATCCATTCAGCTGAGTGCGCGTGCGCAAGCATATACACTTTATTTACTGCAACTATAAATTACAATTGATAATTGTACGAACCGATGTGTGCAATCTTTTGATGAATTTGTATCATGATAACACTACCGAGATGAAAAAGATTGTAACGCATAACCATGAGCAATGTTGTTAAGTCATGTAAGTTTGAAGATAACCATTTAAGGTCCGAAGATCTTGTAAGTACCGACCACAGTCTCAGCCGGACGACAAATCTGCCGTCACGCAAGCACCACAACATGAACTCCCTTCCTCGAGCTCCCCAGCTGAGTGCTGTCTAGGGAGCATTGTTTTTCCTGGTACCACAAAGCACAATAGCTTTGACGACGATCGAATTCATCCGTGTGTCCGAAAAGATCCGCGTCCAGTGTGGCAGCATTGTGGCTCATTTTCGCGGGGATATATACGAGTCCCTAATTTCGTTTACTATATTAGATTGCAGATGTGAAAGTTTGTTCATAGTTTCGGGGTTAAGGTACTCTTATTTCACGATTCTTAGGAATAGGTAGATAGATGGACAGTTGGATGGATAGAGATCACAGTTGAGGCCATGTATCTATCTATGGACCAGTCTTAAATGGTAGGAGGGAGAGAGGGAGGGCAGGGTTAAGCTAAGAGCTGAGTTGACTGTGAACCGGTCGCCCTAGTAAGCTAACGCCAGCCCGCCAATTTCGAGGGTAGTGAAGAAGACCAACGGGAGGAATCGGAGCTGTAGAAAGGATACATTCCACATAATTTTGAAATTCGATGTGAGGAACTTCATTCAGAATATATCTATTGGGATACATGTGATTAGGGTAATGTTTACGATTTGTTTGTGTATGTGTTTATGGAAAGGTTCACTAAGTTTGGCGCGAGTTCTTATCGTTGACAGCCTGGCATAAGCCGGCCCTGATGTGAGTGTAGCGTAGTCGGCTCTTACGCGGGTGTGCGATGTTGTATAAGATGCAAGGAAATTGCCTTGTCCCAAAAGAATCTTTCAGTGATCAATTCCTATGTAGTTATGTAACTTGTTTAAATCATATCGTACCCTGCGGTAAAAACTCATATTGTTTTAACACACTACTTTAGTTAATGCTTCGCTCTATTCAATTTAATGGCATCATAATAATGTTTATAATATCCTTTTTTCAATAATCGATTGTACTTTACCTTCGCTAATGGAACTAGAATTATTTGATTGGAAGAAGAATTACTCTTCACAGACCAAAACACTCAGAAATGTGCAGTTAACACGATCGCGTTGGCCATCACCTCAGTCCCACAAGAACTGGAATGGTGAAATGCAGTATGTACTGAGCGTTGGTGACTGCCCGCTGCGTCTGTCCAGGCGCCGCCGTGCCGTGCGGTTGGTCACGTACACACAGGATACTGGTGAGGAGTATTACCTTTGCGCTACCTCTCCCAGGATGAACGTGGGGCACATACACAAGTTAACCGCTGATGACGGCAAAAACTAATCACCACCAAACATTGGCGAGTGAGCAGCAGGTACACCAGGACTGCACACATCTCCCTGCGGAATAATCTGTTTACTCCCTTTTTCTTGCTGCTTCCACGGATCTTCCTTCCTTCTTTCTCCTTTCTTTTTTTCCTCTCTTCCTTCCTCCTTTCTCCTTTCCTTTTTCCTTCCTTCCCGCCTACTCTCCCTTCCGTCTCCTCCTCCTCATGTCGGCCTTGTCCTTCCATTTCTTGCATCATATTTTTTTCCCTTACAGCAAAAAAATGGCAGATCTATTATGCGCTCCAACCTATCCATCCTGCAAGCGGCAGCGCGAGAGAGGATAGTGCATAAAAAGGTCGAAAAACTGGTCTACAGGGACTGAATTATATAAACTGCTGCAGCAGACTAAGCTAAATTTATCTATATTGCGCTCTCTCAAGTATGTATCTAGGTCCAGAAATTCATTATGTACGAAATGGTTGTAAACGTAATACATGGCAGGAATTTTTCTTTTAATTCGAGTATATTTTGCCGTCTCTCGAGACGTAAGATGAAGCGACAGGGGATTGGAAAGAGGCAACAACCCGCCATATGGGAGAAACGCGTGTGGTACGCATCTGCAAGGCCATTCCTTTCATACCATTCTACGCATTTGCTCTTCTCTCTCACTTGTGCTATGACCGTGTGGGGATCATCTCTTGATATTCTGTAACAGTATCCGGCAAACTTTGCCAATTATTTGGGTACTCTCTTGCCTGTTTAGTTTACGCAGACAAAAACTAATATGAGGAGCGGATATCGTATTCCAATTAAGTTATTATTAAATTTTCCTATATCCTTTACATCTTTTTTTTTTTCTTAATGTTAACATTATCTATAGATTTTACTCATATCAGAGATTCCCATTTTTTGTTAAAGTTTTATATTTTTATGTTAGTACTGAGCACTATTTCTTTTTTACTGGAAATAAGCTGTCCATTTTTTTTTACCCCTTAGTCTCTTGTACTAGTGTACTCGAACAACAAATAACTTTCTGAAGTGTAATCCTGTAGTATTTAACCTTTTATATAAGTAACTTAAGACTGAATGCTGCTGACTTTCTTGCTCTTTACCTCTTGCCCATCTTCCATATTGCATTTCGGGGGGAAAGCAAGGCAGCCTACCAGATGTGAGTACACATATTGAAGTATTATCATTACACACACACACACACACACACACTGTACGGCGTAGTGGTTAGTGTCACATTCCATAAATCAGGGTGGGCCCGCCAGGAACGAGGTCGCCCGACATCGGGCCAGTATTGGTTCGAATCTTAGGCAAAACAAACCGGCCCATACCCAACCCAGGCGTTCATCTCCCCTCCCCCCAAGGTTGATCGATAAAGGGGTACCTGGCTTAGGCTAGGGTGCATGTGTGTGTGTGTGTGTGTCTGTGTGTGTGTGTGTGTGTGTGTGTACGCACAAAGCAGTAAGGACACAATATATATATATGCAATAAGAGACGGGGGCAACACAAGCGTAAAACTCTCTCCCCATAACACATAAATAGTAACCACACACACACACACACACACACACACACACATACACACACACGCCTCCATGAAAACACGGCAAGATTATCAAGGAACACCACACAATTTACATCCAATACGAGTAACAACCTTGAGAACATGACGTTACAACGTGGGGCATGAAGGACAAACGTCTGTCGGCAGTTGCAAGGAGGTGGGGTTGGAGGGGAGGGGGAGGTTGGTATGGGTAGGATAGATGAGGGGTAGGGTTGGAGGGGGAGGTTGGTTGGTGAGGGAAGGAGGAGGGAGGAGGAGTAGGTAGGGGTATTGTGGTCGAGGAAGGAGAGTGGGAAGAGGAGGTAAGGCGTCGTCTGTTGTGCAGATATGACAGATAACCTTGGTGGTGACTGGCCAGATGTGGCGGCTGGGAGATGCTGGGAGACAGTATGGGATGTTGGGGGACACTATGGGACGCTGGGAGATTATGGCGAATGATGGGAGACAATTACCGAGGACCAGGAGATGGCAAAAGCGCGTTGAAACTTAGTAGGAGACGCAGCGAGACAGTCGAGATGTTAGAGACAATGGAGGATATTTGGAAACATCTGGGGAGCCTTAGAGACATATGGGTATGCTAGGAGATGATAGTAAGCCATGAAGAGACTCGAGGGATGTTGGAGGATGCAAAGAGATTATAAGGGAGACGGAGATACAGTAGGAGACCAAGGTAGCAGAAGGACGTAAACGGTGCGAAGGGGGAGGTAGTTAAGGAAACAGAGAGATACTGTAGTGGAGGACTCTGAAAGATAGTGGGTATATACCACGAGACCGTAAAGAATGCTAGGGGATAAAAAGACAGTGAGAAAGAGAGGGAGAGAGAGAGAGAGAGAGAGAGAGAGAGAGAGAGAGAAGGGAGGAAGGAAATTTTTAGGGACAATGGGTAAGTTGGGAGACACCACAGAATGTTGAGAGACAGTGAGGAGATATGGAGCTGGCCATATATTGCTACGATACGTAGGGTGTAATTATCTCTCCCACACTGCTGCTGTCGGCAGTGAACTAGATCCACACCATGCCGCCCCCCCCCTCCCCCCTGTGGAGAAGCATGAACCAACCATTATTCAACCCTTTGTTTTACTTCCCCCAGACAAGGTAGCACTCATTCACAAGTGGGTCTTTTTCTTTCTTTTTTTCTTTTTTGTCAGTGGGACGCGAGTGTGCGAAAAGAACACGGCGCGCCGGCCTAGTCGGGTTCAGTTCTCAGGACCTTGAAAGCCCCGGGGGTTCCTTAAGCTTCAACCACTTAGCCACGACGTCAGACAAGGTCGGTGAAGACGATTCAGGCCTGAGGAAAGGTGGAAGGAGTTTAGGAGAATTAAGGTAACGGTGTAGTGTCCTACATGAATGGGGAGATAGACGAGGTGATGCTCTTATACAAGAGAAGGAAGTGAATAGCTATTCAGGACTAGGAGAAAGTGGAAGATGTCTGGGGGATTAGCCAGACCGAGATTGTGGCTGTTGCTGCCGTCAGTCAAATACAGGATAACAGATTTGCCAAGACACGTCTGAAGTGTACGTCTTTGCAGAGCAAAAAAATCCATAAACTTCCTTTATATGTAAGGTTCTGGTCACACGGGTGGAAGAATGGAGGATGCGATAAATACATATATATATATATATATATATATATATATATATATACATATATATATATATATATATATATATATATATATA
>JAYMFT010080640.1:0-14297 GCA_038088735.1 Panulirus argus | reverse complement strand
GTGTGCATGTATGTATATATGTGTGTATGCGGGGGGATGGGTTTTTCTTCGTCTGTTTCCTAGCACTACCTCGCTGACGCGGGAAACAGCTATCAAGTATAATAAAAAATAATATATATATATATATATATATATATATATATACAGGTACACCACCGATTTTCTGGGGCACCTTTGGTTCCAAAGCCTTGCTGGTTTAACCGTTTTGCCAGACCAGCTGTGGTCATGTAATAATGATTCAACAACACACTTCCAACCTGCTAATTATACACCTCCTGTGTCTATAAAGCACCATGAAGTGCTAGAAACTCAAATGTTTAAATGCAGATTAGATAAGTAAATGAAATACAGGTACCTGTACATTAGTATAAATGATACAAGTTTATTTTTATCTGTATTGTGCAAGGTACTGTACAGGTACCTGTGCATACATTTCTGCGTACCTGCTGCATTTGAACACCCTAAGATGTTAAGTCTGTCCTTAGATTGTTTGAATCCTGTGGGCTCTTCTTTGTCTTTCGTTGTTAATGCTTTCCTAGATGTGCTATCGCCAGTATAATGAAGTTTCATCTGCATTGTACACCTGCTCAAGACTGAGGTGCTCATCAGCTACGTGCTTCGTAAATTCATCCACGTACTTGGCAGCTCCTTCATGGTTTGCTTTAGATAGCTGTGGATGTTTATTCTTTCTATCTTTTTATATCTTTTCTTCCTATTTCCTTCTGGGACTCCTATTAAGGGAGAGGCCATGGCAAAAGCGTCTCCACTTATCACTTTCTGTTTATATAGTTCAAAATCCTTTTCTTTTTTTCCATACTGCTGAGGCACCTCTTTTACCATAAGACAGACTTGAGGGGTCAAAGAAGATGACCATCAGAAAACAGATACTAGAAGGGGAGTTACACAAAGGAGAAAAACTAAGATGTAGGGAATATTCTGATGAATAGAGATAGTTTGAATGTAGTATGCAAGAAGCTTGCATGATATGTTGCTCTTCTATCCCTCATGTAATGTATGGATTTGAAATGGTAATTTTTCCTAGTTCCAGAGAAGTTGGTAATGAGGGAAGTAAAGAATAAATAACTTGCATAGCATACAGTAAAGACTCCAGTAACAACATTAATTGATGTGCAAAGGGTATGCAGCTGAGAGAGATTTTCCCAGGGGCCTATATTCAAACTGCAATAAAAAAAAAGTTTAATGAATTACATTAGAATTCACTTGTTTGCTTGATGAGATAGATTACCTTATATTTTGTACTCAAACAGGAAAATCCTTGAAGTAGAGTACAGCTGCAAAAAAATATGTCACTTTAGTACAAAAAGGAATGTAAAATACTGTCCTTTATATATACTGCATACTTAACAGTACTCTGTATATACTGTGTACTCACCAGTATTATCATATTAAGAACTTGAACTGAACTGTGAGACATGGAACAAAAGGACATTAGAATAGCTGTAAACCTAGTTTAGTTTGACTGATTTTGACCAAATCTGCTCACTCACTCTTGTCACAGATTCTCTTATTCATTTGTGTCTCTTGCATTGGTGGCTACATGATTTTATTAGCAATTTAACAAGGTTCTGGCTGAAGGAGAGTTTCTGTTGGTGAAATTCAGCAAATAGGTAAAGATCAATGTGAAAATGATAGCTTGTGGTAAAGGATGTGAAGAATTGATGGAAAGATGCATAGAGAAAAGCATTTTTTAGATGAAAGAACCACACAGTACACATGGGAAATGTTAGGTTGGTGATGAAAATATATGTATGTATGTATGATAATGCAAGACTTTGGACAGAAGTTGTGAGTTAATTGCTTACGGCAAAAAGTACATATTTAGATAAGAGTATAGGTGGAATCACATTTGATCATTTGCAATGGAAGCATTTTGTATGAGGATGGTATAAATGGAATTGTTTATCTCATCAGCTAACATATCAGCTTGATTGAAATGAAGAATGGATAAGTACTTATATTAGTTCATTTCAGAGCCTGTTTATTAGTGATGTAATAGGCTGAATGCTCTTTATCCAGCAAATATAAATTGGAACAAGTGTTAAAGATAAGAAATAGATATATTGAATAGAATAAAATGCCAATTACTCTGACTTAGTTAGTTGCACTTATTCAGGACAGAGATTCACATAAATTTATGAAGTTTTGTGTTTTAAGTTACTGTTTTATGGATCTCTCTTTGTGAAGGAGACCAGTTCTCAAGCAAATTTTCCTGTGGAAAGTGATTCTTAATAGAAATAGAACATATAATCCTAACTATCCAATGTAAAGGTTATCTCTAGACTAATGTTTTGAAAGTTTAATATATACTGTAGATTGTTTTGGACAGTAAATGAAATGTGCGTCCCCAACAGGTAGGGACGGACAGTGATGGTCCAAGGACTGACGGGGAAGGAGTCTCAGGAGCTGGGATGGATCTCATTGGCAAAAAGAAGATAAAAAAGTGTCCATACTGTACATACACTACAACTAGACTTTCCCATATGATTAATCACAATCGCACCCATACTGGTGAGAAGCCATACTCTTGCCCCATGTGCTCATTTCAGACATGCAGGAGTGATAATCTAAGGAGGCACATTCGCAATCATGCTCGTGAAAAGCCATACGTTTGCTGCCAGTGCCCCTTAAGTTTTACCACAAAAGGTAATCTCAGTAAGCATCTTCGAACCCATGCTGTTCAAAATCCATTTTACTGTCCCCACTGCCAGTATCATTGTCCAACTCTGGAAATTTTAAAGGAGCATATTTGTACTCACACGAGTTAGATGCCATCTGTCATATAAACAGAGTTTTCTTTTCATTTGTTATATTGTGTATAATAAAGAATTTATTTGAATGTAGTGGCCTTCAATTTTTCCATTTGTAAATATGAGGTTTGCTCTGAGGGAGATGAAGCAGAGGAAGTTAGCCACAGCTGTCGTATTACAGAGGGTTTTGAAAGAAAGATAGATTGTAAGAGATATAGCACTGAACATCTTTACCTAAAAAGCTATCTTGTTATTTTGTAGTCATTCACTGTATCTAAGCTAAAGTACAATTAATCTGTAAGTAACAGAATATGGCAAGAGCCTGTGCATAAATTGAAATTCTCTTTTATACTACAAAGAATATATGAATATAATCCAAGTGATCTCTGTGTGAAACAGAAACTAAGACACTGATTTTATGTAACAGGAAAAATATGCAACATTGATGATGGAAGAGGGAAAGGCTAGATATAAATTTTAGGGTAGAGTGGATTTAGAATTCCATATTTCTTCTTTCTTATTCACTAATACAGTTATTCCTGATTTTTAGATAATGATACATTGCTTTATATAGGCTGCAGGAATTTATCAGAATCATTACACATAGTAATATGTAATATCACTTTAACTGGTGAATACTGCAGTTGAACTCAACCGAATTGGACTTCATGATGGTGCTACTCACCATCTTCATATAATCTGGCTTAATATTTAAGATTAGGTACTACCTGTGGCTTTCTATATATCCTTTGGCTTGTTTGCAGAAATTGCATAAACGTAAAATCACAAGAAAATTACCTTTATAGTGCGGGAACAATAGCCAATTATAATTAAGATAAGTTAAGACTGGCACTATAGATTGTCATGTGGACACAGAGGTGTCAGTTCTGTAATGAGGATGATTTTGAAAAATGAAGTTTTATGGAGTTTTTCCATTTTACCCTGAAGTCTGTTAAAATGAGTTTGGTTTTACAAGGGACTTACTAACTTTGTATATTTGTCATAATTCTATTATTTCTGTGCCATCTACACTAAAGTTAGTTTTTTATAGGAATTCAGATTCCAAAACCATAATGCTGAATTACTGGTTTTAGCTTTATGTAGAAATAACAAGCCAGGTTATAAATATTTCCTCTGTTATTTACTCTTAGACTTCTTCCTTTACACAATCAGGGGATTATGCATTTATAAGAATATTTCAATATTATGTATGGAAATACTTCAGTATTATGAATGGAAATGATGAACAGCGATGGGAGCTGTGTGCTGAAAAAGGACAGGGAATAGGGCATACCAGTTTTGAAAAGAGAGACAGACACAAGTATACGTATGTGAACCAGAGAGATGGTCAGCAGGCATTATTGGATTACATGTTAATTGATAGGTGAGTAAAAGAGCCTTTAGGATGGAAATGTGTTGAGAGGGGCAGCTGGTGGGATATCTGATCATTATCTTGTAGAGATGAGGGTAAAGATTTTTAGAGGTTTTTGAAAAAGAGGTAACAATGGCAGTGAGAAGAGAGGGGTGAGAGTAAGTGAGCCTGGAAAAGAGACTTCCATGAAGCAGTAGCAGGAGGGTTTCACTATAAAATGGCAAAAGGTGAGAGTAAGTGAAGCAAGGGGAGTAGGTGAGGTATAGGAGGTATTTTGGGAAACAGTTATGGCATTTGTGAGAGATGCATGTGGCATGCGAAAGGTGGGAGATGGGCAGATAAGGAAGGGTACTGAGTGTTGGGATGAAAAGCAAAGTTTATAGTGAAGAGAGAAAAAAAAAAAGAGAGACATTTGGGTGTTACTTAGAGGGAAGGGGTGCAAATGATTGAGGGATGTATAAGAGAAAGTGGGAAGATGTCAAGAGGAAGGAGAAGGGGTTGAAAAAGAGGGCTAATGAGAGTTGAAGTGAACAAGTATCAGTAAACTTTAGGGAGAACAAGAGGATGTTTTGGATGGAGGTTAGTAATGTACAAAAGAAAGAGAGAGAGAGAGAGAGAGAGAGAGAGAGAACAAATAGGAATATTGGTGAAGGGGCAAAAGGGGAAGTGTTAACAGGTAGTGATGATGTGAGGAGTAGATGTAGTGAATATATTAAGGGACTTCTGAATGTGTTTGATGATAGGATGGCAGATTTAATGTGTTTGGGTCGGGGTGATATGCAAAGGGAGAGAGTCATGGAGAGTAGCTTGATGAAGACAGAAGAGGTGGTGAAAGCCTTGTTGAAGATTAAATGTGACAAGGTAGCTAGGGTGGATGGTATTGCAGCTGAATATATTAAGAAAGTAGGTGACTGTTTTGCTGAATGTTTGGTAAGGATATTCACTTTATTTATGGATCATGGCAACATGCTTGAAGATTAGCCAAATGCATGTATAGTGCTACTGTATAAAGGCAAATGGGATAAAGGTGATTGTTCCAACTAAAGAGATGTAAGCTTATTGAGTGTATCAGGTAAGTTGTATGGATGGGTACTGATGAGAGGGTGAAGGCATGTACAGAGCATCAGATTTGAGAGGAGTGTGGTTTCAGAAGTGACAGATGTTGTGTGGATCAGGTGTTTGCTTTAAAAAATGTGAGAAATACTTACAAAAACAGATGGATTTATATGATGCATTTATGTATTTATGAAAGCATATGAGAAGGATGATAGAGATGTCTTGTGGAAGACCTTAAGAATGAACAGAGTGGAAGGAAAGATGCGAGAAGCATTGAGTTCTTATCAAGGGTATAAGGCATGTGTATGAGTAGGAAGAGAGGAGAGTGAATGGTTCCATGCAAAGATTGTTCTGCAGCAGGGGTGTGTGATGTTACTGTGATTGTTTTATATGGATAGGGTGATGAGGGAGGTAAATATGAGAATCTTGGAGTGAGGGAAGGTTTTGCAGTCAGTGAGGGATGAGAGGGCCTAAGAAGTCAGTCAGTTGTTTTTTGATGATACAGTACTGATGGGAGATTCTAATGAGAAACTGCAGTTGATGACTGAGTTTGGAAAACTGCAGTTGATGACTGAGTTTGGAAGAGTATGTGAAAGAAACAGGTTAAGAGTAAAGGTAAATAAGAAGCAAAGTTATTAGTTTTAGTAGGTTTGAGAGACAGGTTATTTATAGTGTAAGTTTGAATGGAGAAAATTTGGAGGAAGCGAAGTGTTCTAGATACCTATGAGTGAATATAGCAGCAAATGGAACCAGGGAAGCAGAAGTGAGTCTGAATGGGTGAGGTGGTGAAGGTTCTGGGAGTGCTGAAGAATGTGACGAAAGAGAAAATGTTATCTGGTAGGGCAAAAATAGACATGTTTGAAGTTATGATAGCCTAAACAATATTATATGGATACAAGGCTTGGGCTATAGATAAGGCTGTGCAAGATAGATGGATTGTGTTTGAAATTAAATGTTTGAGGACAATATATGGTTCGAGGTGTTTTGCTCAAATGTGGTTGAGAGAGCCAAAGAAGGTGTTCTGAAATGGTTTGGACATATGGAGAGAATAATTGAGGAAAGGTTGACAAACAGGACATATGTATCAGAAGTGGATAGAACAAGAATAGGGACACCAAACTGGAGATGGAAATAAATGATGGAATGAAAAAGATTTTGAGCACTCAGGGCCTGAATGTGCAGGAGGTGAAAGGCACACAAAGGATAGAGTGAAATGGGATGATATGGTGTACTAGGGTTGATGTGCTGTCAGTGGACTGAACCAGGGTATGTCAAGCATCTGGGGTTAACCATGGAAAGATCTCTGAGGCCTGGCTGTGGATAGGGAGCTGTAGTTTCAGTGCATTATAAATGACAGCTAGGGAATGGTTGTGAGTGGATGTAGCCTTTCTTCATCTATTCTTGGCACTGCTTCACTAATGGAGGATACAGTGATCAAGTATGAAAAAAAAAGAATATATAATTTCCAGATGCTTGATATGTTATTTGGAAATACCTTATCTTTTGTCAAGATGCTCTCTCCAGATTACTTGTAAGGAATAGCCCAACTCAGGAACATGGAATAAGAGTTGAAATGAGGTTATTAGTAAAGGTTATAGAATCAATTGCTGGGTACAAGGTAGTGAGATACAGGAATAAGAAGGGCAGTGCATGATTGACAGAAGAGATTAGAAATGCTGTAGAAGAGAAGAAAAAAGGCATATGGGAGATTGCTCAGTAGCAATGTACCAGTGGAAGTTAAGCAAAGGAGGAGGGAAGAATACAAAGTATGTAAGCAGAATGTTAAGAAGCTGATAGAGGAAAGCAAAGAAAGAGATGGAGATTTTGGAAGAAAGTTAAGTGAAAAGTTTATGGATAATAAGAAACTATACCGGAAGGAGGTGAAAAAGGAAAGAGGTGGATGTAAGAGTGGAAATGTTGATGTAAGAAGTAAGGGAGGGGAATTGTTGAATCAAAAGGAGGAAGTGGAAGGAAGATGGAAAGAGTATTTTGAAGAACTGATGAATGTGGGAGAAGGGAAGGCAGCAGTTGTTCCATCATCATGCATAGGTATGGAGGAGGGAAGGAAGAGGATACAAATGCAGGGGCCTATAGCAAAGAGGGAGTTAAGAAGGGCAATAATGAGGCTGAAGGTAGGAAAGGCACCTGGAGTGGATGGGATTATGACTGAAATGCTGAAGCTTGGAGGAGATAGTGTGATAGAGTGGATACATCTTAAATGTAATTTAGCATGGACACAGAAGGTTGTGCCAGAGGATTAGGTGAAAGCTATTATTTTTCCTTTATTCATTGGAAAAGGTGCTAGGAATGAGTCTGTTAAGTATACCAGGAAAATTGTATCCAAGAATACTACTTGACAGAGTGATGGAAGTGACTGTAAGCAGATTAAGTGAAGAGCAAGAGGGTTTTAGGAAAGGTAAGGGATGTGTGGATCAGATTCTTGTAATAGAGATGATCGTGGAAACGTGTTTAGTGAAAGGTCAGAGGTACATGCAGCTTTTATGGATCTGGAGAAAGCATATGACAGAGTCGAGTGGAATGCTTTGTGGGATGTGTTAAGGATCTGTGGTATAAGGGGACAACTGTTGGGTGGCGTAAAAGCCTTCTATAGAGGGGCAAATGTGTGTGTAAGAGTGGATGGAGATCTAAATGAAAATTTTGGGATACATGTAGGTGTGAGGTAGGGCTGTGTTATGTCACCTTGGCTTTTTGATACGTATATGGATGGAGTGATAAGAGGGATGAAAGGAAAACTAGGGAAAAGGGGTGCAGAGATGGAGTGTGGCACTGAGATGTAGTGGCTAGTGGCAAGCCTGTTTGCGGACGATACTGTGTTGTGTGCGCAGAGTGAAGAGGAGTTGCAGAAGGTTGTGTGTTCTATGATGTGTATAAGTAGAGGAATTTGAAGTAATGGTGTTTGAAAGGATTGGAAGTATAGAGTGAAAGAAGAAAGTGTACTGAATTGTGCTGTGGATATTGGGGTTAAAGACTGGAGGAAGTGAGGGGATTTAAGTATTTGGGAGCTGTCTTGGGTAAGTTTGGTGATATGGAAGGAGAGATAAGGGTGAGAGCAGTACAGGGTAGAAGAGTCATTGGGACTTGTAATAGAATAATGAAGGGTAAAGGTGTAGATATGGAAGTGAAGATAGGAGTAAGGCACGTTATGGTCCTCCTGACCCTAACTTGTGCATTTGAAACATGGACGTGGAATAAGACACAGGTCAAAAATCCAGGCTGTAGAAATGGGCTATTTGAGAAGAGCATGTGGTGTGACTAGAGGGAACGAAGAAAGAAATGAAAGGGTGTATGAGGGATGTGGCATGGAAAGGAACACAAAGGGAGTGAATTGTGGAGTGGTAGAATGGGTGAAATGTAATACTATGAGGTGGTTTGGGCATGTGGAAAGAATGCAAGACTGGGAGTTTACAAGGAGTGTGTATGATAGTACATTTAAAGGAGTTGGTGTGAGTGGAAGACCATATGTGACATGGCAAATAGGGTTGAGGAATACTGGAGGGAGAGAAACAGAGGAGGAATGCATGGAATGGTGTATGCAAGGAAGGCATGAGAGGACAGGGATAAGTGGAGACTCATTTCTGTGGCCACCTCTTGATAGGTTCCCGGAGGGAATGGGCACCAGAGATATAGATAGATAGATATTGCCAGATGAATTATCTCTTGATGGTCATTCACAGTCCTCTAACTTCAAAGTAACTGAGAAATTTGTTGAGTAATGTTAGAGTGAGTGTTATTCATACAGCTGCACACAATAGAGTGAGTTATGTTCATACAGTTGCACACCATCTCTCTCTTTTGGTGCATATTGAGTGTTACACTTGTAGGTAGACTAAACAGTGGGAAGCAGTAGGTAATCGTGGCTTGCATTAACTTAGACTGCCATACTAAACTTAAGAAACAGATCTTACATTGCTGACTGTCTTTAAGTTAAAGATATGAAGTGCACTCTTGAACCCAGTTTAATCACCTCCTAGAAGAACACTGTATGATTTTTGCCTTTGCATGTTCCAGAGATAAATCTAGAAGCTAGTGACAACGGTTGAGAGCGTGTGTGAAAGGAAAGAGTTAAGAGCAAATGTGAACAAAAGTAAGTTAATGAGATACAGAAGAAGATGAGATAGGATGGTTTGAATATAAGTCTGGATGGGGAAGATTTGAAGGAAGTGGAATGCTTTAGGTGTCTGGGAGTGGACAGCAGTGAACTGTACTGTGAGAGCTGAAGTGAATCATAGGCTGGGAGTGGAGCTAAGATTCTGGGTGCATTAAGGAGTGTGTGCAAGGAGAGGTCACTATATATAATGGCAAAAATAAGTATTTTTGAAGGTACGATAGTTCCAACAGTGGTGAATGATGCAAGTCATGGGCCCTGAATACAAAAGAACAGAAGGTGGGCTTGTTAGAAACGATGTGCCTAAGGACAATTTGTGGCTTGAGGTTGGTTGGTTAAGTATATATTGACATGTAAGAGCAAAGTGTGGAATGCAGTCTGATTGAGAAAGCTGACTAAGTCTGCTGAAATTATTCAGATATGTGGAGGATATGAGTGTGGAAAGACACAGAAGATCTATGTGTCAGATGTGGATAGAGAGGAAGAGGTAGTGGAAGACCAAGCAGAAAAGGGAAGGCAAGATTGAAGGAGACATAGGAGTGCTGGGGCCAAAACATGTAGGAGAGTGGTAGGCATGTATGGAATTGAATTAATTTAATTGATTTGATGTATAGGGGTGATATGCTGTCAGTGGGCTGAACTAGGGCATGTGAAGTAATCAATGTAAACATTGGAAATCTGTGGACCTTACCTTTGGATAGCAGGCTCTGGTTGTGGTGCATTGTACATATCTGAAAAGTGTAAATGAGGTAATTGTTCATATGTTCCTAACAACTTCTTTCTAAGGCAAGAGAAGCAGTTGTGTATCATAAGAAAACAAGCTTCATCTAGTAGGATCTATGCAAGAGCTTCTTTTTCCAGCAGTATTGCAACTATTTAATTACAACAAAAACAGAAAACATCAACTATGGCGTCCCACTTGGTAAGTGTGATCATGTAGTCTTTGAATTTGAGTATGGTTAGTGAGGGAATAATTGTAGAATCAAAAAGGAACTTTGTCAGTAAGAGGAGATGAATGTGAAGAAATTATGCAGTGGTAGTACTTGAGGGAAGTATACTACTGGCACAACCTGCCTGGGTATTAGGAGGGTTATTGCTGGTTGCATGGGGAGCCAGCACTTTAGGCTGTCAAGCTGCACTCCTCAGACTCAGGTAGCTTTCTTTTCTTTCTGTCTCATCCACATATGGACTGTTTCTCACACTAAACACTTGATCATACTTAACTCAAACAGTTCGTTCTTTGTAACTCTAGATTTTCCTGCAGTAAGTGCTATGTGCTATACCTTTCTTTTGGCAAAATGGTTTGAGCAAGAGTTAGAAGTAGTAGGTAGGAACATTAGGCAAGAGCATTAGTTAGAAACATTAGGTAGAAGAAGTATTTTGGTACATTAGACAGGAACACTAGGAAAAAGTTGTTGGAAGGAACATGAAGTAGGAGCCTCTGTAAATGCTATGCTAGAGTTGCCCCCTGCCAGTGGCCTGTTAAGGGTGAGGCACTAAAGGCTAAGTAATGGCACTTGACTTCACCAGTTATGGACTCTTTTCCTGTGGCCACCCCCTTGAGGGTGTTCCCAAAGGGAACGAGCATCAGAAATATAGATAGATAGATATACAGTACTAAAGATCTTTTTGTGGAACCTTAACTGGGACACAGAATTCAATATTCAGTATGGAGAATAGTATTGCAAGAGGTTCTGTGAAGTATTCAAGGAGTCTATAGTTAAGTGACTATTGTAGTTAGAGAGACAGAGGATCAAATAAGATACAAATCTTGATCTCCAGGCATCAAAAGGTTTGAATCTTGACAGTTGAGGTTTATCTCATACAACATTGTTTTTTTGGTCCTAAAATAAAGGTAGAAGCTGAACAGTGTGACGGGTCACAGCATTTTGTGATGTATTGGTTTTATGCCGTGGTAAGTGGCAGCATTAGCTTTGCAAACTATTGTTTAACTGGAGTTCTGATAATGACAGTTGTCTTACTAGCTTCCTTTACTGTAGAACCTACCTATACTGGTGCATCAAAGTAACATGACTGGCTAAAGAGATAAGAGGTCTTTCTTGATAGTAAAGAATTGGCCATCCTTATTCATTATAGTTAAGAGGAGATGTTTAGGATTGTTGAGGTTCTTGGCATACATCAAGAAAACAATGACGACCTTAAATGTAGATAAAAGAATACTTTACCTTCAGATGCAGTGTAGAATAAGTGCCCACAAATAACATTGTTTGCCTTCCCATACATTTTCAAAAGAATGTCATATTTACATTTTAGTGCTGTGTCATTTCTCCTTTGACCTTGATTACCATCTGCAGACATCTGGGCATGGACTTGGCAAGGTTCCTGGTGTATTCTAGGTGCATGTTCTGGGTCCATTGGGTCTTGATCTCCTGAATGAGGCAAGACAAAGATGAGTTGTTGTAGGATGCAGCCACCTGATCTTGTGTTTTGAGTGTCCAGTGACCTTAGAAATCTCATGTGTACCCACCTTTTCTTGCTTCCAGGCAAAAAATCTGGCTTTTCCCTCCTTAGAAAGGTAAAAGCCAACCATTTTGAAGTACAGATTGGAGAAATACAGTGCCTACAAGTAAAATTCCCAAAAATGAGGTTGCAGCAAGGAAGAGGAAAGAAAGCACATCCTTCCTTCAAGATAACCTGAGGCAAGTTGCTGGTGCTCAAACCATTAGAAACACTAATCTTTGTGACCAGATGGATGATGATTTCACCCTAAGAGCATCATATGCTTGTACCTACAATAAACCTTGGCAATGTATAGCCTTTGAAATTACATAGAGGCTGACAATGTTTTTTGTGGACACTGTATAAGGCTTTCAAAATGCTGAATGTGATACTGTCATTGTATATCTAGAAGTTTCCAGTAAACAGAGGGAGAGGGGTGCAAGAGCCAAATTTCATATGAAAAGATTTGCCTACAACTAGTTTCCTGTTGGAAGCAACCACTATTGGTATTTAGCTAATTTGATGTCAGATAATGTTAGTTCATAAAAATTTGCAGACTTGACTTGGTAAAGATCTTTGAGAGAGAAACATAAAAGTAAAGACATCTGTTAAGCAGAGACAACTCAAAATAACAAGAGGTAAAACCACTTTACACAGTGATTGGTGTATTTTGTTGTAAACAATACCATGACAAGTAAGAAACCTTTGTTCAACATGGACTAGACTGTTACAAGTGTCAGTACCTAAATCACTTTGCAGCTGTTTGAAAAACTAAGTCATCAAACTCACAATGACTTAAGATCATAATCTGTCTTGAGAGAATCCTGTTGATATGTTCATTCTTCTTTGTGTCCAACAAGCATAGCTATTTGTATATGCTCTTACCACAAGTTTTCATGTAAGGACTTAGGGTTTTAGCATTTGCAGATATTCGGGAGAAATTACATCCAGTAAGCCAAACTATAATTTAAAGGTTGTTGACAACAGCTGCCGTGGGTGCTACTACCGTCCAGGCTGAGGAACATTAAAGTGGTGCCTGGAACCATCATATACTCTCCTTGTCAGGTTTGCTGGTCTTACTTTCTGTCTCATCAAAACAGGGCAATTGGGCACATCCTACCATCTTCTTACAAGCACCACACGCCTAATCAAACTTTGCTTATAATTATTACTTTTTTTTACACAAGTTCTCTTGCCAATTCCTGTCCGCTCAAACATTTATAAGTATCATCAAGACAGATTATGTCAAATCTATGGCTCCTAGTCCCTGGCATCATGGACTGCTAAGAATCTCCAGATTTCTGCCTGCCTTTACTGCCAATGAGAGGGAGAGCTCTGGTAGTAGTAGTACCGGTCCCTCCCATGACCTTTCCCTCTCTGTTAGACTTTCCTTTTTTCTGTTCACTATACCAACATTCGTGGTCTCTCTAGTAACCTATCCTTAGTTGAACACCATCTGCATAGTACCACTCCTAATATCTTACTTCTCTCTGAGACAGAGTTGTCTAGTGATGTTCGGACTAGTCCCTTTTTCGTATTTGACTTTCACTTCCACTCATGATTCTGGTTCAAAGGTGGTGTTTGTGCTTATTCCAACATAAACACACCTGTTGCATGCCTCAAGGACCTTGAATCTCCAAAATTTTGATGTTATGTGGCTCAAAGTCTGTCTCCCTACTACCACACTTGTCCTCTGTTTCACCTATTGCTCTCCTAATTCTACATTTTTTTTCGACTACCTAAATTCCTGCCATGAGACTGTGACATCCTCTCACCCGCAAGGCGAGATCCTCTACCTCAGAGATTTCAGCGTTCATCATAGGGAATGGTTTAATTCCTCCCATACGGGCAGTATAGGGGTCGAAGTCCTTACAGTCTCCATTGTAAATGATTTAGAAAAAATTTTCTCCCATCCTACCCATATACATGACTGCTGCGATCACTCTCCTAATACTCTGGATTTGTTTTTCACCTCTAGTCCATCTCGCTGTAAATACACAATCTCGCCCCAAGTTGGTTCATCTGATCACAATCTCATAAATGTATCTATTCTAACGGCACCTCCCCCTCTAGCAGCCCCTTCTAAGAATAAATACTGACACTTGAACAAAGCTGGTTGAAATAAATTACGCAACTTCTTTTCAGACTTTCATTGGGTAGATTGCTGTTTCATATGTGGTGATGCTTCTGTCTCTGCCAAACGCATAACAGAGGTTATTCTTGCGGGAATGGAAGCGTTTATCTCCTCTTCCTCCAAGACGACCTCTTCATCCGATCCATGGTTCAACCGTTCCTGTTCTGAGGCCATTCAGGTAAGGGATCAGGCATATCTGGCTTGGAAAAATTCTCTTTTCTCTGGCTCCCATTCAGCTTTTATCGTTGCCCGTAATCGCTGCAAGCACGTTATCCGTGAGGCGAAGCGTTCCTTTATTCAAAGTAAGTGCGATGACCTCTCCTCGTCATCCACGGATAGGTCTTTCTGGTCTTTAGCTAAGGGCATCTCTAACAACTTCTG